>APFE031596342.1:0-88561 GCA_000404065.3 Pinus taeda | reverse complement strand
TAGGATGATTTACACTACTTTTCTTTTTCAATGAATTCTCTAGCTAAGAGAGTTGGAGAATGCAAACTTTTGATAAAAGCAACTTTCTTAACAGAAAATCAAAGAAACAATCTCTTTATCTTTTCCAAACATACAACACATGACCACTCATTACTTGCACGAAAATTCCTTTCTCTTTCAAAAACTTCAAATGCTACTTAAAACAAACTTTTCAAAGGAGATGCTTTTGTATTTTTTCCTATTTAACAAAGCATATAAAACTATTCTAACAAAAAGCAATCTCAAAATTGATAAAAGTCTATGAAACACTCACTCAAAAGAAAATGAAAAGGAAATTTACCTAAAAGCAAATCTAACGAGGCAAAAGCCTACTAAGATGATTCCAGGTTGTTTTACTCGGCAACAATCAGACCAAGGACCAGCTCATGCAGAATCATAAACCAGTCAAAAACAAAAAACAAATTCTTTTGTTCTTTTTCTTAAGAATGAAATTCACAACTCAATCAGCAAGTTTCTTCGAAATTCCGCAAAGAGACAACACAAAGGTAGGTTGCTCACACAGGTAGACTTTATGACAGGTCCGACTCCTAAGAAGACTAGTAAAACCAGAGAGATCCAAGGTTTCACAACTTCTAAAGCTAAAGTCACTATAGGACCAATGCAAAAATCAAATCCTAGGGCTAGAACTTTTATGAATTTCACTAAAACTCTTGACGCTAACGAAACAAGTTCAGGTGAAGATCTCTGACAGATAACCAGTGGATCTGGGAAGTAAAAACTAATAAAAGACAAAATCTAAGAGGAAAAATGGAAAAAATGGAATTTTCTCAATTTTTTGACAGGGTACGCAGGCAGCCTGTTTGCACAGGTGCGTGCACGCTCTGTGTACAAAGCTGCAGTGCGTACAGGTACGCACTGTGCTCAACTCAGAGGGTGCGTACTACTGGAAAAACCAAGAAAAGCTAAAATCTAACTTAACCCTAAGCTAGCCCACCCAAATACACAGTCAAACAGCCAAAAACCAAAAAAGAAATGACTCTTTTCAGATCAAAGTGTCACACAAAGGAAAAATCATTCACATTAATGGAGTCCCCAGCGGAGTTTCCAATTTGTCATGCAGAAAGAGTTAATCTTGCGGACAAAACCAACCTCCCTAGAAGCCTAAGACTTTCTAGTGACAAACAAGACAATTAAGAGCAATCCTTCTCTAAACATGCATTTACCATACAAGAAATCAAGTGTTTAGATCCTAACTGTAGTCCAACGCTGTTGTAGTAGTCCAGCCTCGTCGATCTCGGATGAGCTCCTCCCTCACTTCGAAACCTGCATTCACTAACAATCAAACGATTACATAGCACCTGAATATCTCATAAAATAAAACATATTCAACATACAGACCAAGGAGTATATGAAACAACTCATTAATAACAAATTGTTTAGAAGAATGGACTTATTTGTATTAATAGGAAACAAAAGAAACCATTACAACCTGAGCCTTGGTGTTGTGCAAGTTCCTCCCAGGGTCCAGCAAGAGTTTTCCTTTACTTTGATAAGCTCACCCACTTCCAAATGAAACAAGAAAGGATGGGAATCTCTCCTCACAAGCTTCTACAAGGAAGTCCTAATTCCAGCAGCATCTACCCTTTGGAATGTTCAGCTTTCAACCTCCCCTCCTCTGGCCCAATGCCTGTATTTATAGCGTTCTAGAGGAAGTTAATCAGGTCCAACATCAATGGGATAAGCCCTCTTTTGGATGGGGTAGCTCCTCTCTTGATGGGATAAGTTCCTCTTTCATAGGGATGCATGAACCATCTGGAGGCGCTCAATACACGTCAAACAAGCTTCTAGAATGCTCTAGAAATGACCACAAGTAACTTTTTTAAGATGAAACTCGCGCCTTTTGACCTTTACAGGAGTACACACCCACCCCTTTACATACAAAGCGTACAAGTATGCAAGTATTATGAACTTGGGATGCGTACACATAGGTAAGGTTGAGAGAATCTACGTACCCAAAGATAAATAGCTTTTTAAAGACTTTCTCTCTTTCTTGAAGTTTGACATGGAGAGCAGAGGTATGAGACTTGCCAAGGAGGATAGTATGACAATGAATGCAGCCATACTAACTGCAAATAGTCATGGTGACAAATTTTAGTGTAACAAACACTTAGACTTAGGATTCTATCCAAAATCCATTTTGGATCAAAAAACCTCCCTCCAAGTGTCACTTCCCCTAGATTTGTTGGCATGTGCATCACAACCTCGATGTTATCAAAATTCATCAACCAGAAACTGTAGAGCTCATTCCTCACATCAACCTTATAGCTCTGACATCCCACATCAAATCTAGGAGCAATCAGCACATTCAACTCAACTGTTTTGGTGTAAGCTCGCTTCCCATGCCTTATGATACATTTCTGTCACTTTTTATGTTTTCTCTTGTGGGAGTGCTATTTTCTTGATTTCTTTGAGCTTTGCTTTTCATTTACATTTATACTAGCTTTTCCTAGCTCTGTTTCAATTTTCCTCACTATCTCGCTGTTGTCGCATGCATGAAACTATTTTTCACAAACGTTCACCCATCTAATGAATGAAATCACCCACATGCATGTTCATCTATTTTCTCAATCTTCCATTCATGTTTTGCATGCATTGTTTATCACTTCTGTTATCACTTAGTGTCACCATTGATTTCATTGACTTACTTGCTTTCAGTTACCCATCGTCAAGTCGAGCCAACCTTGGCCCAGTCTCTGCCTTCACTAAGGCTACATTAGGCAATCTGGAGAAGGAAACCTCACCTTCCTCTCCAAATTTGCGCGTTCTGGCCCAACATTGCCCTCCTAGATTCCATTGTGCAATTATTGAGGTCAGTGGCTACTTGGCCCAAAAATTTGCGCAAATCTATCCCTAGGCCAATAGTCTTTCCTAGCTGGAATCATGCATTGCGCAATCCCAAAAACTAACTACACATTTTTCAGATCCAGTAGCTAGCTTAGTCTCCTAGTAGCCCTTATTGTGTCTTGTGCTGTCTTGGCATTCGCCCTCCTAACCTCTCGACTGCAATTATGAAACCTTCATGATCATTCACCCAGGTATGTTGCAAGTTACTTCTCATGTTCATTTTATTTTTCGATTGACAAATTTCTTGCTATCAGTGTTGCCATGTCTCAAGGTATCACAAGTGTTCATTTGCCTCTCATCAACATAGGTGCAATGGTTTCGAAGAGAGCAGATATGAAGACACCGTTCAGAGCCTTCTTGGGGATGCATTCGATGAAGTGTCAATGGAATTACCTACTCATGAAGACATCAAGTTGTTAGTGGATAAGGACTTCAAGCAGTAGCATCACAAAAAAATAACGAATAGTAGCTGAAGGCAACATAGCAAATGCAGTGAACACAGTGAATGCAAGAGGAAGGTTGTTGACAACGCAGAGGTGGAATAAGGTTGCAAGCTCAAGTAGTTACATTGATGATGAAAGCAACTTTGGAGACTCCGCTATGGAGTGATGGTGTGACATGAAGATCACATGAAGGCAGTAGATGGAACAAAGAAGGAGTTGAATGTGCTGAAGCAAAAAATTAGGAAGAACATGAAGCTACACAGACAGATGAATGAATTGCAATAGAACAGGAACAATAGTGGACACATTGTGCACTCATGGATGAAACTGCACGCGTACAAGTTAAAGATCCATCCTAGTAGCTAACATAGAGTAGACATGGTGAGAAGTGTTGGTGATCACATGCAATGGATTTAGTAGCATGCATGTCATTGTGCAGATGCATGCAATCCAACCCATTCAACACACTCACCAAGGTAAAGACAAGAAACAAGTCCAACTAGAGCTGAACATGTACTTTGGCAAGTTGATGCACATGAATACTAGCACACACTTGAATATCAGCACGCACACTATGCATTAATGTGTTGTTCGTTCAACTACACCCAAGAATACCATGGACATGTTAGCAGACTAGTTGGATGAAGGGGCCGAATCAATGCACCTGTTGCAACGGAGGAAAAAGTTTGCTTCAACAAGATGTCACCATGAGGCGCGTGCACACCATCATGGATGACCAAGCTTGGCATCAGCTCACCACCTTCACCATCACAAGCATGTCAGAGAGTTGGTCCCATTTACCAGACCAAGTGTCAATGGCATCTTGCAAGGCTTGCTCAAGCCATGTTGTCTGACATGAATACATGTGCATTGTAATGTTGAGTCATGTCAAGTGTAAGTCAAGTGTTGATGGTTGGATGTAACATGCATAGAGTAGTTGAAGAGTGATGAGGGTAGTTGAACTGTCACAAAGGAGAATGTCAAGGGTCACCCCACCCTTTTCTATAAATAGTCCCTCATAACTCATTGTAAGGGATTTTGGTCAGCGAATCTTCTGCTGAGACTATCTTGAAGAAGGATTGGAGAGTATTGTAATGTGCCTTGGCTTCTCCACTGCATGGATCTAGTACATCTCTTTGGAGGAGCAAGTGGATGTGGCTGTAACATTCCACTAATGGGGATAGTAGGTTTACATGGTGTATTGTATGATTGTGACTTACACTTCTTTAGTAATAAGAGGTAGCACATTTTCATGCATATGTTGTTATTGTAGTTGGACTATTCTGGTGCCTTAACAATATATGTTGTTTAACCTACATACTTGTATATGAACTAATTTGTATGCAATTATATGAATCTTGTTGTTTATGTCTTGCATATGTTGTTAATGTTGTCACAATCTATATTGACTGCTCTGGCAGACATCAGACAAAACTTTCTCATTAACCTTGCTTTATCAACCATCACACTCGTCTCGGACTGATCCATGAGTGTTGTTTGTGTTATCTTACCTTGTATGTTGTGACTGATGCATCTGAGTGGGCTGCTTTGATGGAAGATGTGCATGTCTTTTGTGTGGTGTGTTCCTAGCCGAGTTGGGACTAGTCCCTTTCAACCTGGAACTCACCTTCACCTTCCTCTCCCTTCGAAGTTTTGGAACCTCTCGTACACATTCCTTGACTCTCTACATCAGTCACACCCTTACTACTAATATAGTTATCTTACTTGACTTTGTGTGACATCGCAGTCAAGGTATTACCTTACAAGGCACTGTTGGGACTCCTACACCAAATGGTTTGAGGTATAATCAGGACTTATTACCAGGGAGATCCCCTTGACATGTTGGTGGGTCTAGCATCGTGAACAAGAGGTCAAATCATATCATAATGGCCTCTTGTCACATATTTACCCCTGCTGGCTGGTTTCTTGAGTAGATGTTCGAGGAGGGTGTTATGAAGTGGTATTAGAGCATGGTTGACCCCTCAGACTAGATGTGTTATGTGTTTATCACATATGCATGTCAATTGAATATGTATCTCTCACACTTTCATTCCATATGCTTGTTTCATTTGCTTGAAAGGGATCATTTTGCAATGATGTCGTCATGTAGATTGTTGGACACTCAAGAGAGGAGAAGGGATATACACAAGTATGATTCTAGTTGTGATTCAGATAGGCACTATGATCGTCACTGATATCATCCTTACAAGAGGAGTGATAGGGGATACTTTACAGATGATTTTAAGGAATAAAATACACCTACATTTTATGGAGAGGTAACGAGATTATAGGATGTAGAGGCTTGGTTACTCAGAATGAAGAATTTCTTCAGGTTGCATGACTACTATTAGGCACAAGATCCCCTATGGGTAGTTGTGGAGCTAAAAGCCCATATTTTGCTCAAATTTTGTAATCCAAGTGTAAAGATTCCGCATTTTGTGGTCGTTAAGCGTGTATATGTTAAAGAGTCATAGGGTTGTCTACCCTTATTTTGGAAATGTAATGTTAATTTTAAAAGATCTAGCCATGGTCCGCAGACCATGGGATTATATAAATAGAGCTAAGCTCTAAAAGTAATGGATAAAAAAAATGAAGCAATGAAGATATGATGTACGGAAGATAGCTATAAAATAGAAGTCTAAGTCTTGTGTCGAAGCATAGGTAGAGGCTCTGCAGCTAAGTGCGCAAAGGCCTAGAAGTTCACAGATGAGTGCGCGGACCCCTGTAGCTAAGTGCACAGGGAGGGTCGAGTATATAATTGTCTAGGAATATCAATAAAGAGAATTATTCCACAATTTTTGCATCTATATTTCCTGTTTATACATCTTTTATATTGGGTATGAATTTTACTTATAATGCTTATATGATGCATGAATGTATTTAAATGTATTAGTTTAATGAACCAAGTAAGAACATATATTTACGCAAATATAACTAAGACACTTACCTCAGTTTGGGAAATATTACAGTTTACTACCCTAAGAGCGCGAAAGTACTTCAGCCCCTAGCTAGGGCTGCACGGAAGCTGATTGTACCCTTTCATGAAGGTACTAAAGGGTGGAACAGAGGGTTAAGACACCTGCATAAAGGCATTTCTAGCTGGAATAAACTAACATCACAACCATCTCAAGGGTGCAGAAACTTGGCTTCAGCATCCCCCCATACTGCTTCGGGTGAGACTTCAGTCTGCACTCCACGCGCTAATGCCGAAAGGGCTAATAGTGTAGGGATTTGTTTGGCTAACTAACACAGAACCTGGGTTAGGCACCCACAAGCCAACAAATGGTTCCGTTGCCAGTACTGGAATCTACATAAAATATGTGTGATGTCATATCACTCGAATCCAACTAAGAAAGAAATCAAAGGCTGGTTGGACATAAGGATTCACGAGTTTGTAGCACAAGTGAACATAAACCCACAACTGTAAAAAGAACAGTGATTGGACTGATACCTATATATGGAGATCCACAAAATATGTTTTTCCTCCTTTCCTACTAAGCTATACGAGTGGATCGCGAAGCTAGTAGATAGCCAAGGAAGGTTGAAACTTGATGGTCCTATTGTGTGGACCCTAGAGCTCGTACGAAGGTTGGAAGCATCGTAGGATAAGATCACTCATGATGTCAATCATTGGATCGATCACATCATAGGAGGATTTGTTACTGAGTTCACGGTCGACACCTCAATCAGTTATAGCGAGGTAGAGTGATGCTTCTTCAAAGGACCATGAGATAAGTACGTAAAATCTCTTAATACTTAGATTAGAATATTGTTGTGCAAAACATAGGCTATGTAGCTACCTTGATGTTTGGGATAATGCGAAGCGGAAAAAGTTACAGAAATGAAGGAAATAAGGGTTCGGAGTATAGCCCCTTGATTTCACCTATACAAAGAGACGAAGAAGGAATAGCGAAGGTTTCTCCACAAAGTGCTATTTAGTTGATAAGACAAGGATTCCTACGAATACCACCTCTGCCGACACCATCTTCGTCTTCACCGCCATCACCTTCAACTTCACCCGTACCACCTCCACCTCCACCACAATTTAGTATGGCAAACACTGTGAAGTTGCCTTTATTCAAAGGCCTGGTAAATGAGGACCTGAAATAATTCTGGTTCATTGTAAGGGCTATATGGGAAGCTCAAGGTGTTACAGATGATCATATAAAGAAAGTGACATTGATTAGTGCTATGCAAGAATGTGTGGTAACCTGGTACATTAAGTACTCCAATGATAACCTGTATGCTAGAGTAGTAGACATCCAAGAAGCACTACATAGGGAATTAGCAGGCCTAAATCTGAGTCGTAGTCGATTATGGGCTTCAAAGAGATCGCGATGCAAACAGGTGAGACACCATGGGAATTGGATCAAAGATTGAAGTGTCAAATACATGAAGCCAATATGAATTTGATAGATGGACAACATCACGAGTGGTTTGTGGCTTCACTACTACACCACTTAGGGAGCGCTCTATCGCAGTAGAAGATAACAACTCAGGCAGGGGCCTTGGAGATTGCCATGAGACTACATGAGATTCCGATGCAAGATCCTAATCTAGGAGTTCAGCAAATCCACACGCAACTATAGAATCTATGCCTTGAGATGCAAAGTCTGAAGCAGGACAAGACAGTTCAACTAGAGGCATGCAAGGAGGTATGGTGCTTGAAATGCAAGAGTCAGGGTCATGAAAAAGACCATTGCTTGGTCTTTGCAAATTACCTTGCAGGAGGAGGACCGATGCCTTTAAGGTTGAACGCTCAAGCAGGACCTAGCGCAGTGCCTGCTCTATGGTGCACAATCTGCCAGGTAGCTAGAAAACATGCCACAGATAACTGTCACTTGCTACAAAAGTATGTGCAAGCAACACAAAAGTTATTCTGCAACTTTTTTAGGTTGGTAGGATAGGATGAGCGTACTCGCAAGAGCTATGAATTGATGATGGACTAAACTCTAGCCTACAAGGTTCAGGCTGAAACATGACCCCTTGACCAGAATGTAGGGATGGTGTAGACAGGATTTCATGGGCGCGGACGTGGCCGAGGCAGAGGAGGATTTGGTAAAGGTAATGGATAGTTTATTTTCTACAATTGTGGAGGACTAGGACACTATGCTCGCAATTTCACTAATCCAACACGACCACTTTGCAAGTATTTCACATTATTTGATCATTAAACAAAAGATTTTCCTACAGTGATAGCTAGGATATGTGACAAAGGGTAGCTACCACCACCCCCGACTCAAAACCTGCAGATGATGAGGTTTGAGCCATGTGAGGAAGATCCGAACTTAAATATAGTGTTGTAGAGTGGAATCACGCCGGGAGATGACAAAGGGGAACAACCAGAGGATAGTACATGGGTTTGAAAAGCCCCAGTAAAAGAGGCTAAGTTTGACTTAGAGCATGCTCATGAAGCATTCATGGAAGCTAAGAATAGCTTCACTAAGGCCTCCACCTCAGGAAGTAAGGATAAGCCTAAGTTGGAGATGGACCCTTCTATGCTAACAACTTTCCTAGAAACCTGTATGAAGTTGTTGTGCGATAGTAAGGCTATGAAAGGGTTATAAGAACTCATCAATAGATGTTTTGGGACCACACCAGGTGAACCATGCATTTTCCAAAAGATTGGTAAGCATAAGACAAGGACAGGGCGTGAAATGAGACTCACCGCGTAGATTGGAGAATACGAAATGGATCAAGTCATTCTGGATTTGGGGTCAAATGTGAATTTTCTACCAAAGAAAACATGTGAGAGAATGAGGAGTCCTACACTGAAATGGTATCTAATTCAGCTAAGGATGGCGAATCAGTAGAAAAACATACCCATGGGGCGACTACAGGGAGTGACCATGGATATTGAGGGAGTGAGCACGCTGGCAAATTTTGAAGTAATAGAGATTGTTGATGATAGCAATCCCTACCCTGCGCTCCTAGGAATTGACTGGGCTACTGATATGAATGATGTAATCAATCTGAAGAAGTGAAAGATGACCTTTGAGAAGAAATCACTGAGCGTAATAATACCCCTGGATCCTACTGAAGGATTGGTCTATATGGAACCAGTCCACGATTATGAGAGTGATGATGATCTAGTCTGCATCTATAAGATAACAATGCAAGATCAAGACTGGGTAAATCCCACCACCGATGGGCGGATTACATGGGACTATGAGAGTTCCTGCACTTTGGACTCTGATGAAGAAATAGAATGCTAGCAGAATCAGTTACATGAAGTAACTACGCTGAATTGCAGCATGATGTCTCGGTCACTACACTGTGTGTCATCAGAGGTAAGAAATATTCCTATTTGTGATGGTCTAAATGAGGTAGATACCTTTTTTGATGCATTTGAAAGGGAGGTTCCAGAAAAGAAACGCTTCCAGTTCTTGGACAGGGCACTACGTGCTACGCCTGCAAGATGGTGGGGTATGCACAAGGGAAGTTTTGATGATTGGCACGAATGTAGGAGGATGATGAGAGAAGGATTTTAGAAGCCTAAGATGTGACTGATAGACAAGCATGATGGGTAGAATGATCTATGTGGGCATTTTTCCAAATGGATGTAGGCCTATGGGGAAAAACCCAACCTACGCAGGTGCACCTGTACTCCATGCTAAAATACCTGGTCAATAAGCCTGTGTTGGGGGGGTGAATATATAGATGGCTCTTATTATGCCAAGAGTATGATTTTGAAGTTGTTGTGAAGCCTGGATGATTGAACGCGGGACCTTATCACCTGTCACGCATTGAGACAAGGGAGGAACCCACTAATTTGGAGGAAGGATTACCTGATGCACATCTCTTTGCTATGTGCTTCACGGATGGACATTTTGAGGATATAATACACTTCCTAACAATAAGAACTACACCAGAATGATACTCTGTCCAAAAAAATAAGGAAATAGTGGTGTGCGCAGAAGATTTCTTTGTCATTACTGGCCATCTATACAAGATGGGGAATAATGAGATATTGCGACGATATGTACCTAAATTTGAACAAAACAACATCCTCGTAGATGCTCGTGGGGATGTCTTGGGAGGAAATTATGTAGGGAGAGCACCTACGCATAAGATTCTATGCGCCAAGCTATGGTGGTCAACCCTTCATCAAGATTCAAAAGCATATTGCAAGGCGTGTGATGTATGTCAAAGAATAGGCAAGCCATCACAGAGGGTTGAAATGCCTTTGAATCCACAAATAACATTGCAACTCTTCAAAAAGTGGGCAATAGATTTTGTAGGACCCATTCAACCTCAAGGGAAGACAAGCACGAGGTGCATTATCACTGCGACAGAGTATTTGACTCGTTGGGTAGAAGTGTAACTGATGAAGGATTACATGGGCACGACAATCACGAAGTTTCTATTTCAACATGTACTAATGCAATTTGGATGTCCAAGGTTCTTGATGAGTGATTGTGGTATGCACTTCTTGAATGACACGATCAATGCACTAACAGAGGAATTTCAGGTTTATCACCAGAAGAGCACACCATATCACCCACAGGCTAATGAGATAGTGGAGGCATTCAACAAAGTGCTTGAAAATGCATTGACCAAGGTTTGAAATGTTTAGTGAAGTGAGTGGGACCTACGCATACCTGTAGTATTGTGGGCTTATCGGACAACTTGCAAAAAGCTGATCGGAAAAACCCCTTTTAGGCTTGTCTATGGTATGGAAGTTGTAATGCCTATGGAATACATCATGCCTAGTCTGAGCATAGCAGTGCTCACATGTGTGATAGATCGCGAAGCCTTGGAAGAAAGGCTCACACAATTGGATGAGCTTGAAGAAGAAATATTTTTGGCTAGATTTTACCAGTAGGTCCAAAAATAGCATGAAAAAGCGTGGCATGATTGACATATTAAGCTGTGCACCTTTAAGGTGAATGACTTGTTGTTGTTGTATGACAATAAGTTTGATAAATTTCTAGGGAAATTTAGAATGCATTGGTTGGGGCCCTATGTTATTAAGGAGATTACCGATAGTAGTGTAGTCCAGCTAGTCAAGTTGAATGGAGATCCCTTCCCAAGAAAGGTGAATTGCAGTCGATTGAAGCCATAAACAGGTGGCCCGACCATCTAACTTGTGATAGAAGCATAGTATTAGTGCTTCAAGAAGCTGAAAGGAGGCGTGGGACTGTAAAATACACTGCTTGAGTTGGGGAGCTTCGCGATTTCAGGACTGCACGAAGCAGCAAAGTGTCATAGGGTCCTCGATAGTGCGAAGACAATTGCGCTAGCCCGCAGGTCCATTGGAAAGTGACAGTTAAAGTCATTGTTCATGATTTGATGGCTGGTTTATGGCCAAATGGAGTGGGTGGAAGGAATTGAAGGCGAACTTTATGGATCAGATTCTTGGAAATCTATCGCCAATCTAGCATTAATGGGCCGAATGTGGGGTGAACGGTCGAATTTGAATTCAAAAGGCCCTATAAATTACAAGTGGTTTTCCAGCGAAAAAAACTTAGCATTTTGAAAATTCAGTTGTTGCGCTAGTAGGTGTGTATGGACCTTACAAATTTTGAGGCTTTGAGAGCAAGTTCAGTATTTGAGACATTGCCGAAGGAAACACAAGACCTCTTGACCAGAATGATGTCAACACGCGAGGAAGCCAAGCAGGAAACTGTGTTAGTAGAAGCTTGAGAGAGTGTCAAAGTAATAGTTGAAGTCCCTAAATCCCCCAGAACACCGAGACCAAAGAAGGACAAGAAGACTATGATCTCGGTGCGTGTATCACCAAGAAAACCACAGAGGACCAAGCTCACCTTGTAGGAAAAGGGGAAGGCCATTAATTTGGAGGCCAACAAAGAAGAATCTGAAGAAATCTTGGTGGATGAGGAGGAAGTGGAAATGGAAGTTGAAACCCAACGTCCGGACCCTATTATTCGGTTACCAAAATATGCTGCCCCGTGTAAGGATAAAGCCAAGGTGCCGAAGGACATAGACGAGAGTAAGAGCTCCCTGCAAACTCAGTTGCTCCTAGATGACATTGGTTTTGAGGGACTGCACTTAGGGTGGGTTCCTGTACTAAAATTTGAAGATTGGGACCTCACACATCACGAGAAGTTCCCGCATTTAGCGACTGAGCACCTAATGCCCCAACGAATTGATGTGACTACTGGAATGATTGAATTGGAGCCGCGGACATGGCTCAAGGGCATAGAGAAAGCCGAGTTTCTCAACCTACTCTGGGTGCCACATTACCACCACACCCTAGTGACCATCTTCATCATCAGGCATCTGCTCTACTTGGTGCATGATGGGTGTTTGTGCCTGGATGAGCCCATTCCCATCACAGACCACTTGATTCATAGAACCACACGGCTGCCTTACTCATGGAAGGATCCAGCCAATATATCATAAGGAAAAGGTGGCGAGTTGGCCCTCACAGAAGTGATGAGGAAGAAGTTCAAGTTGGAGAAGAAGAAGTGAGGATATGCCATCTCCATCATTAAAAACCCTCCAGTCAAGGTTATAACACAAATTTTAGCAAGGAAGATGATGCAGAAGTGTCGTGCAGATGAGGTGCCCATGCCTGTGTTTGCACTAGCAGCCCAATGCGATGGAGTCCAATTCAACTAGGTGAATTATCTCTATGGCAAGTTCCTTCCAAACTGTCGCAAGGCATAGGAGCAGGGAAAGATGTTTCACTACACATGGCTACTATTGTTGATCATACTGGTGGCATGAGAGCTACCAGAAGACAGCTAATTCCCTTCAGTCATGTCGAACCTTCCAGAGGTAGCAAAGTATGCTTCACTGTGGGCGACCAAGGACGCATAATGTATAAAAGAAATCAAGATATTTTGGGCCTTGATAGAGATGAGTATTTGGATGGGGATCAATTGCAAGCCATGGTTGTCGACCACAGTATCCTCCAGTTTACAGAGCTTTGTAGAGTTCAAAGAGGATTTCCACCATGTCTTTATCAAGGCACAGAAGGACTCTGTGAAGACATGGCATAGCCTACCATATCTGGTGACTAATGATGTTATTTTCACAGTCCTTGAGTCTTGGTCACCGGAGTGGCGCGCTCCAGCAGGCTCCATGGTCGAAACAAACAAGTTCGCTACATAGAACAAGAAGCAAGAAACAAACCTCTGCATGGCGTAGCTGGCAGAGAAAAATAGAAAGGAAGAAGAGGAGGCTAAGGCCTAGCTAGCGCCTGACACCACGAAACTAGCCAAGCAACAAAATGCAGGAGGAGAAGAGCGTGAAGGAAAGAAATCACCTTCACTAGGGACTGAAGAAGAAACAGAGGAGCCAATAGAACATGGTCATGTGGACTTGCAGATTACATCCACCCAACTCAAGCATCCGTGACCGTGAGAACAGGTAGTGCCATGAAAGAAAAACAAGGCATCAAAGGCATCCTTTGAACCAATCACCCTCACTGAGGGGGATTTGCACGATATTAGAGAAATGGTGAGGGATGTCACCACTGAGGCCCTCCAACAGTTCGAAGAGCAACAACAGTTGGCATTGGGGGCTCTCCAGATAGAGCTGCAGGAGTTGTAGGTTCACACTCCATAGGCTGGCACAATGTCCACCAACCTCGTGATCGGCACTTTAGCTACCAAGGAGATGTTGTGCACAAGGGTGACCAACATGATAGTGCTACCAAATGGAGCACTTACTACAGAGAATGAGGCCACCAAGCCCACGGTCAGTAGTCTAAAAGGGGTATGATTAAAGATGGCCATGCTCCTTGAGAGACACTCTACCTCTTGCAAGATGGAGTCACCATGGAACTTTGGGCTCAGGAGAGTCGCGCTCTGTAGGTGATAAGCGAGAAACGCATCAACATCGAGTAGTTGGGCTTGTAGCACAATGAGGTAGTGGAACAGAATAAGAAAATAATGTAGGTAGTGGAGGAATCCTATCGAATGGTATTGGAGTTGGACATTCAGGCAGAAGAACCAATTGAGGAGCACGTCCGCAAGTTAGCCACAGGGGTACGGGACGCTTGGGCAGAGATGACCTGGGTTCAGTTGGAATTGAAACCACAGATCGCAGAATTGTAGTTGTGGCCTCAGCTTTCAACTCTGCCATAAGTCAAGGAACATAACACCATTGTTGCAATAGCAATAGCGGCAGTCGATAGTGCAGTGGTAGACTACATTCGACTTTTTGAACAGTCATTCAAGGTCCCAAAAACCCTACAGTAGGACACGAATGTAGAGCACTTGAAGATAGAGGTGCATGAACTACAAGAAAGGTGTGATGAGGTAAAATGGACTGCATAGACGGTTTCCATTATGCAAAGGCTTGCATGGATGCAGGAGGAAAAGGCACTTAAGGAACAGGTGGATGCCACTTGACACAAAGAAGTAGTCCTAAAAGTGTGCCTACAGCCACGGATAGATGAAGCATATATGATCATAGATTCCATTGAAGGGAATCTCGCGACACTGCAGGAAGCTCAGCAGAGGATTCAGAGAAACAGTTTAGTGGCAGTGACCAAGCAGCGAGTGGAAGAAGTCCAACAGGCAGCTGCTCAGTGCACTGCCAAAGTTGCAGTGATCCAAACAAAGCTGGGAGGTCTTTACACTAAGATCTCCACACCTATAGAGTGACTCAAGGGAGAGTCATGATGTTTGTGTTGGGGGACTGTTGGCCGCCGGATTGCCCAAGGGCAGTTTTCGATCTAAAAGCCCATATTTTGGTCAAATTTTGTAATCCAAGTGTAAAGACTCTGCATTTTGTGGTCGCGGAGCACGTAGATGTTAAAGATTCATAGGGTTGTCCACCCTTATTTTGGAAATGTAATGTTCATTGTAAAATATCTATCCATGGTCCGCAGGCCATGGGATTGTATAAATAGAGCTAAGCTCTAAAAGGAATGGATAAAAAAAATGAAGCAATGAAGATATGATGTACAAAAGATAGCTTTGAAGTAGAAGTCTAAGTCTTGGGTCGTAGTGCAGGTAGAGGCTCTACAGCTGAGTGCGCAGAGGCCTAGAAGTCCGCAGCTGAGTGCATGAACCCCTACAGCTAAGTGCGCAGGGCGGTTTGAGTCTATAATTGTTCGGGATTATCAATAAAGAGAAGTATTCCACAATTTCTCCATTTGTATTTCCTGTTTATAAATCTGTTATATTGGGTATGAATTTTACTTATAATGCTTATATGATGTGCGAATGTATGTAAATGTATTGGTTAAGTGAAAACAAGTAAGAAAATTTGTTTACACGAAGCTAGCTAAGATTGGCTAATAAGATAAATAAGGCACTTAGCCTAGTTTGGAAAATATCTTAGTTCGCTACACTAATAGTGTGAAAGTACTTCAGCCCCTGGTTAGGGCTATGCAGAAGTTGATTGTACCCTTTTGTGAAGGTACTGAAGGGTGGAATAGAGGGTTAAGCCACCTACGCAAAGGTAGGTCTAGTTGGAATAAACCAACATCACAACAATCTCAAGTGTGTAGAAACTTGGTTCCAACAACCCCCCATACTGCTCCGGGTGAGACTTGAGTCCGCGCTCTGCAAGCTGATGCTGAAAGCACTAGTAGTGTAGGGATTTGTTTGGCTAGCTAACACAGAACTTGGGTTAGGCCCCCTCAAGCCAACAACTACTCAGAGAACATGAAAGCTAGAGTGGCTAATTTCAGTGTTAAAGGAAAAGTGGACATCTGGTGGGAAGATGTGAAGCATTCCAGGGACATAAATGAGGAAAATTTGATTTGGAGTGAATTTGAGCGGTTATTCAAGAAATTATCTGTTAGAGAGGTACTTTGATGTCAGGGAAAAATAATTCTATGAACAAAAGATGGGATCAAGGAGAAATGATGAGTACACTAGTAAGTTCTTGGAACTATTAAGGTATGTGCCATACCTCAAGGAGAAGAAGGCTAAGATTCAAAGGTTCATTAGTGGGTTATCGGTTGAATTCAAAGACAGGATTGAGTTTTATGAGCCTAGATCTTTGGAGGAGGCCATTCAGAAGTTAAAGCATTTCTATGAACAATTGGAGAATCAAACTAAGACTAATATGGACTGGAGAGGTAATGGTAAGAACAAAGGAAAATGGGACAAGGAGCAATCAAGACCACAGGTAACAAGGAAAATGTTGCACAACCTAAGCAGTTCCATGCATAAAAGAGAGGGCAGGGACATCGACCTGAGGAGCAGAGAAAGTAACCTGTATGGTGTTGGACTTGTGGAGGGGACCATCGTAGGAAGTATTTTCCATAGTTTTAGAGTGGTAGACCCAAGATATACATTATGCAAGGGGCACATACTATTGAGGATGTTGGTTAGAGTATTTCACGTATCTATGCAACAGTGGACAACCAAAAAGTAGAACACCAGGAATATTTCATTGATATGGATGGTAAGATTTTTGATCAAGTTATTTCTATTTTGATTGACCCTGGACCTAATTATAGCTATGTTAGTCTTGACTTGGTGGATAATTCTGTTTTGAGTAAGGAATTGCATGCATAATCTTGGTTAGTGTAGTTGGCTACAAGTATGAAGAAGTGAGTTGATCATTGGGTAAGATCTTGTGCATTTGATTTGAATGGTATGCCTACAACATCACATTTAAATGTATTACCATTAGGATCATACAATATGTTGTTGGGCATGGATTAGTTGTATATTCATACAACCAAGGTAGACTACTATGATAAAGCTATTGAGTTTGTTGATGACAATGCAGAACTAAGAGCCTTACAAGGTAAGAATAAAGCTATGTCAATTAGGAAGGTGACAACTATGCAAGAAAAAAATAGTCTCAGGAAAGGGTGTAAGCTATTCACAGTGCACATGTCAAGTGATAAGGGTAAGGAAGTTGAGCATATAGATGTGTTGAGAAGATACCCCGTTTTACAAAAGTTCAAGGATGTATTTCCCAAGAACATTATAGAGTTACCACCTCATAGTGAGGTAGAATTTTCTATTGAGTTAGTGCCAGGGGAAACTCCAACATCAAAACCACCTTACAGGATGAGCACACTTGAGTTGGTAGAACTGAAGCTACAACTAAGGGAAATGTTGGATAAAGGATACATTAGGCCAACTGTATCACCTTGGAGTGCACCAGTCTTGTTTGTGAAGAAGAAATATGGTACTTTCAGATTATGAATTGATTATAGGCAGTTTAACAGAGTGACTATCAAGAACAGGTAGCCTTTATCGAGGATTGACGACTTGTTTGATCAGCTAAATGGAGCAACAATTTTCTCAAAGATTGACATGAGATCCTGATATCATCAGGTACATATCAAGGAAGAAGACATTTACAAGACTACATACAGGACCAAGTATGGACATTATGAGTTTGTTGTAGTTCCATTTGTCTTAAGTAATCTGCCAACTACATTCATGTGCTTGATGAATAATATATTGCATCCATATTTGGATAATTTTGTTATTGTGTTAATTGATGATATACTTGTATATTCTAAAAATGAAAAAGAGCATGTAAAGCATCTAGCAACAATGTTGAAATTATTGAGAGAGAATCAGTTGTATGATAAGCTTAGCAAATGCAATTTGTTTTAGAAGGAGGTACATTACTTGGGGCAAGTCGTCTACAAGGAAGGAATTGAAGTAGATCTAGAAAATATAAGAGCCATCATGGAGTGGGTAGCTCCTAAGAATATGGATGAGGTGAGATCCTTCATGGGTTTGGCAAGTTACTACAAGAGATTCATCAGGAACTTCTCGTGGACTGCTTATCCTATCATATATCTACAAATAAAAGGTAAGAAGTTTGAATGGACAGAGGAATGTGAGGCTAGTTTCGAGTAGATTAAGCTATTGTTAACACATGAACCGGTGTTGAAGATTATATACCTAGACAAAGAGTTTGTTGTGTGCATAGATGCGTGCAAGAGAGGACTTGGTGGAGTCCTTATGCTAGATGGATAGGTAGTATGTACCAGTTGCGAAAACTAATGAGCATGAGCAGAACTATCCCACACATGATCCTGAGTTGGAAATGATTATACATGCATTGAAGCTATGGAGACACTATCTTATGGGCAGGAGGTTCACATTGATGAGTGATCATAGTGGGTTACAATATCTATTTGACCAGCTCAATCTAAATGGTAGGGAGGCTCGGTGGTTTTCCACGATAAGAGAATTCAGCTTTGAGATCAGATAGATCAAAGGCAAGGAGAACAGAGTGGCAGATGCTCTTAGCAAGCAAGTATAGGTGAATCACTTAGTAGCTATGAGCTCTTATGTGACAGATTTACATGGCAGGATCTTGCGGGCAGGACAACAGGATGTCAAATATATGGAGATTGTGCAGGTTGTAGCAGGGTGATAGTACAAGTATAGGTACAAATATAGGTGTAGGTACAAGTACATGTGTAGGTACATGTATAGGTATTGGTAGTGGTACAGGTGCACAAGACTTGGAATATTGTCTTGTTGTAGATGGATTGGTTAGGTTCTGAGACAAGATATATGTGTTAGATGATAGTGATCTCAAGAAGGTGGTATTGATGGAGTTTCATGTGAAACCGTATTCAGATCACCCAAGTTATGATAAGACACTGAAAGTAGTGAAGAGATATTACTATTGTCCGAACTTGAAGAGGGATGTAGTAGAGTTTGTGGCTAGATGTTTTGATTTTCAGTGAGTAAAATCCAAATGTAAGCATCTAGGTGGACTGCTACTGCCGATCGTGATTCCAAAATGGAAATGGAAGGTCATTTCCATGGACTTCATCATAGGGTTTCCAAATATAGTGAAGCAACATGATTCCATTATGGTCATTGTAGACATGTTGACAAATTTTGCACACTTCATTCTCGTAAAGTCTACGTTCTCAGCTAGTGATGTGGCATAAGTATTCATTAAGGATGTGGTTAGACTACACGGTGTTCCAAAGAAGATTGTATCAGATAGGGACGTGAAGTTCACTTCCAAGTTTTGAAAGGATTTATTTGCAGGTTACAAAGTTGGCCTTTAGCACAACTTATCATCCACAGGTAGATGGAAAGACAAAGAAGGTCAACATGATATTAGAGGATATGTTGAGGATGTATTTGATGCATCAATAGTGGAAGTGGGAATAGTATCTCTCTTTGGAAGTGTTCTCATACAACAACGATTATTAGGAGTCATTGAGGATGAGTCATTTTGAGGCATTGTATGGGCAGAGTTGTAACACTCCTGTCAGTTGGAGTGATCCGATTAACAAAGTATTGATTGGACCAAATATGTTGGAAGACATGGAACAAGAAATGCAGGTGATCAAGAAAAATATTAAGGCATTACAGGATAGGCATAAGATCTATGTTGATGGGAACATCTTTTTCAAGGAGTTCCAAGTTGGGGAATAAGTGTACTTGGGCATCAAACCAAAGAATATATCCTTTCAGATTGGACCATGTGCCAAGATCGCATGACCGTTTTGTGGAACCTTCAACATTATTGAGCGGATTGGACCAGTAGCCTATCAACTTGCACTTCCTTCGATAGTGAATGTCCATGATTTTTTCCATGTCTCAATGCTTAAGAAGTATGCTAAGTATCTTGATCATGTAATTGACTGGTCTGTATTGTAGGTGGAACCAGATGGATAATTCCAACCAGAGCCTTAATGTATATTGTAGAAAAAGGTGCTCATGCTCCAGAACCAAGCAATCGAGCAAGTTAAAGTGAACTGGAAGCACTTTGGGCCCCATGAAGTTACATGGGAGATGGCAAATTAGATGTAGGCCATGTATCCTTCCTTGTTTTCCAGTTGAGGAAAAGCATCCTTATATGGTGGTTTGGTAGTTTCTTTATGGTAGTTTGGTATTTGCTTTATGGTGGTTGCTATTTTTTTATGATGTTTTGATATATGCTATATGATGTTTTGATATATGCTTAGACATGGTATTTAGTATATGTTTTGATATATACTTTGGCATATGTTTTGGTATTTATATTTTGATGATGTTGTTATATGTGCACCCATGTATGGATGTAAATACGTAACAAGATATGTTATAAAGCTCCACTGTGAAGTATGGGTGTCATGTTATTACACTATCATGTGGTTATGTTATCATGAAGTTATGATGTTGTATAAGTTGGCACTAAACAAGATGATAATTGTAAATACCGTAATGAGTTGTGTTATAAAGTTCCATTATGTGGTATATTGTCATGTTGTTATGATATTTTTCTCTTGATTAGAGCTTTCATTGTAAATACTACATCAAGTTGTGTTATAAAGCTCCATGAGCACTTGATCCAAAATGGATCCAAGAACTCTCTAAGTCTTCAAAATCCTTGAAAAAATCTAAACTATCGCATGAGAAAGAACCCATCGAAACATCATAAAACAATATCGGTAGCCAAAAACACAAGGAAACATTGAAAAATACGCTTATTGGTGGTCAGAGGAGCAATGCATAGGAGCCGTCGGATCTGGCCGATCAATGGTCCAGATCTGATCAGAAAATTACAATTGGCAGTAGCAAGCAAAGGCTATAGGCGGAGACCACATAGTATATACGACATAAATTAGCAAGGTCAACGAGGACCGTCGATCAAGCGCGTAGATCAATGGCCCATGGTGCATCGCAATATCACATTAGAAATCCATAGTGGAGCGCTTACCAAACGGTCTGGGGCTCCTGTGAGGAGTCGCATCACAAAATCGCATCGGAGCTACGTGGAGAAGCGGGGCTATATACATACATACATATATAATATATATATAATATATATATATATATATATATATATATATAATATATATATATATATATATAATATAATATATAATATATATATACACGCAACGCGATAGTCGAACCTGATAAAACTATAAACAAGATTCCATAAAGTTTGAGATCCATCAAACGACAGTTTTGTGTGTATTGTCATGTATTTCGGTTAATAAACGAAATATGAAGGGAAGCACCGATGCGATGAAGACTAGACCCGAAAGGGTTTGTGAATAAAAATATATAATATTTCAAATCCGCATAAAGCCAATTTTGCGATATTTTAATGTATTTTCCAAATACAAAGGGGAAACCATGAGATATGGGCAGTTGCAATATGCGATATCGATTGAGGGTGGACCTGATAAGAATATAGTGTATATTTACGAATAATTAAAGTCCGATGAATAATGTTTCGGTGGATTTTCTCATGTTGAATTTATTTCTCTGTGTAAATAGAGAATGGCTATTTCAGGGATTTCAAAGGCAATATGGACTCTTTCGTTGCAAAACAGGTGGCCACCTCCCCTGAAGACGTTATGCTATAATTGCTAATGCTCAGAAGGGGGATTTGAGCAGATAGAGGCCAGGGAGCTAGAGAGCCTGAGAAGAGGAAATGAACAGACAGTGCAAATTGGCTTTAAAGCCATAGACTGCTAGAAACAGAGACAAGCAGTGCTGAGACAGAGATCAAACAGAGATGGAGAGTCAGTGAGGAGAGTCTGTGTACTTAGAAATACTTGGGGGATCAAAGTAAAGGCTTTTTTTTTGTATTTGTTGCATGAGACTCAAATTGAGTTCACTTTTGTAAAACTATGCTTTTAAAGACATAATAGTGAGGTCACCATTGAAGGCTGGACCAGGAGATGTAGCCCAGGAGTGTTGGGTGAACTCCATATTAAACTTGCTTTGTTTATGTGTGTTGTCTATTATGTTTCTCTAACTACTTCATTGTCTATGTATTTCACAATCTTATCAATCCATTACACAAAGTATCATAGGAAAGTCCATGCACATGAGTCTATAATACCTTAATAATTGTCTAAGATCTCATTTTTATATCAAGTGGTATCAGAGCTTTAGGTTTTCTAGGGTTAGACAAGCTTGTGCTGGATTGTTGAATGCTAACTAGGTCAAAGCTCAAATTAGGAGAAGGAGAACTGGTTGAGGCCAACCAAGAAATTGGAAAAGTCTATCCTAGGAGGAAAATGAAAAAAGAAATTCCCTTGGAATCAGACTCTCAATTCATGGATATTTTCATGACCATGACAGCCATGGTAGAAGAGATGTATCGAGAAATTAAGAAAGGCCGAGGGGAAATCCCTTCAGCATGTCAAACAAGCAAAGTAGAGGAAAATATTCTAGTTTTCCATTTAGAAGGCAAAGGGAAAGGGGAATATCTTCCTCCATCAACACCTCCTTCTAGCCCTGAAAATAAAAGGAAGAAGACTTTTGTGATTAAATTAGATGTAAAATTTGGTTTGCCAATATATGATGGAGAATTAAATGCAGAAAATCTATTTAAATAGATTAGATAGATTGATGTATATTGCAAGGTGCAGAACATCGATTCTGAAACGAGAAAGATTCCGCTGGCTAGCCTTCGCCTTGGAGGAACTTCCCTAGTGTGGTGGGAAGGCAAGACACAAGCTGATTTGAAGAAGCATGGTCAAATTCTTTCTACCTGGAGTGAATTTGTTTCTGCCATTAAAAAAAAATTCTATCCACTAGCTTATATGTTGCAAGCGATGATGAGTTGGCGAACTCTTCGCCAATTAAAGGGGAAAAGTGTTCAAAGCAATACCCAGGAATTGAGGAAAAGAGCTTTAATTCTAGGTATTTCTCTAGACTCACCTGAAACTTTGTTGAAGTACATAGGTGGTTTGCATAACTACTTAAGGCACACCATTCTCGTGTTTAACCCAACTAGCATAGATGAGGTATCCGTTCAGGTTACACATCTAGAGGCTAGAGGTAAGAATGTGAATCAAGAGATTAGGGGATCACCAAAACCCACAGCAAGAAAGAACAAGGAAAAGAAGAAGCAGAAATGGAAAGAGAGAAAGGAAAACGCTGTACAGAAAGGAAAACCTTCATGCACTCACTACAAGAAGGATGGACACGATGATGAACATTGCTGGTCTTTGCATCCAGAGCTGAAACCCAAGAATTTTTATGGAAAGAAGAAGAAGGATGCTGCTATTATACAGAAAGATTTGGGGTCAGACTCAGGTGATGAAACAACAATCACAGCTACAGGTATAAAAGGTAAAAATTCTGAAGCATCTACTAGTAATTCTGCACAAACTATTGATAATGAAGAAAATGAGAGGAAAAGGCACGAGCTTTTTCATATTAGAGTTATTTCCAAGCATCAAAAGATTAATACTTTATTTGACAGTGGTTCACAACTAAACTTGATTTCTGAAGCAATTGTAAAGAAGTTGGGAGTAGTAACGACACCTCACAAGAAGCCATATCCATTAGGTTGGGTATGTGATAAAGCAAAGCTACAAGTGACTAGACAATGTAAACTTAGGTTTTCTTTTGGGTCAGCATTTGTAGATGAGGTTGAGTTAGATATCGTTCCCTTGGATATATGTGGAACTGTTTTAGGAAGTCCTTGCTTGTATGATAGAAAAGCCATTTTCTATAGAGCTAAAAATAAGTATCAACTCACCAAATATGGAATAGAATATATTGTAAGATCTCATAAACTCAAAAATAATTACACTCTCATAAACTCATAGCAGATGAAAAGAATTGTAAATTCATGCAAGCAATTTTTACTAATGGTTGTAAAGGAAAAGAAACCTGATAAAACAAATGTATTTGAGGGTTGTGATGCCAAACAAAAATCTGATATAAAAAAAGTTGTTTAAGAATATGATATCCTATTTCAAGAACCTAAAGGTCTTCCACCCAAAAGGGAAATTGTACATGATATTCATTTGCAACAAGGTGCTCCATTGCCTAACATCGAAATGTACAGGTTATCTGCTTTAGAGAATGCAGAGATCAAGAAGCAGGTACAGGAGCTGCTCGAGAAAGGGTTCATAAGACCTAGCACATCACCATGCGGATCATTGATCGTGTTGGTGAGAAAGAAAGATGGTTTGTGGAGGATGTGCATTGATTACAGAGCATTGAATAAAATAACGATCAAGAATCGTTATCCCCTTCCTCGCATTGATGATATATGGGATCAGCTGAAAGAAGCTATTTACTTTTCCAAGTTGGACTTGTCAGAGTAGCAAAACAAGATGCATGAAATATTGCTTTCAAAACAAAGCAAGGTCTGTATGAATGGCTAGCTATGCCTTTTGGCTTAACTAATGTTCCCGCCACTTTCATGAGAGTTATGAATGATGTACTTTGGCCTTTTATTAATGATTTTTTAATTCTATATTTAGATGACATTCTTGTTTTCAGTAAAACATGGGAAGAATATTTGAAGCATGTAAAGAAGACTCTAGATGTTTTGAAAAAAGGAAATCTATATGTTAAGTTATCAAAATTTGAATTTGGCAAAACATCTTTAAATATATGGGTCATATTGTAGGGGGTGGTGAATTCAAGATAGATCCCTCTAAGGTTGAAGTCATTGTGAACTGGCCTAAACCCAATTTTTTTACAGAAGTTAGAAGCTTCCTAGGAGCAACACAATATTGGAGAAAGTTTATTGCTAACTTTTCCTTGATTGCAGCTCCCTTACATGATTTGACAGGATTGAACAAGGTGTTTCAGTGGGGAGGCAAATAGTACAAAGCCTTCGACACATTGAAAGAAAATATTAGTACAACACTAGTACTAGAATTGCCAGATCTTTAAAAACCATTTGAGATTGAAATAGATTCCAGTGACTATGTTGTGGGAATAATGTTGATGCAACATGGTAAACCCATATGTTATCATTCTGAGACATTTAATTCTGCAGTAGTTAATTATCCCACATATGATAAAGAATTGTAAGCATTAATACAAAGTGTGAAAAAGTGGAAACATTACCTAATGGGCAAAGAAACAATTATACATACTAATCATCAACCA
This sequence comes from Pinus taeda, assembly GCA_000404065.3. Classification (NCBI taxonomy): domain Eukaryota; kingdom Viridiplantae; phylum Streptophyta; class Pinopsida; order Pinales; family Pinaceae; genus Pinus; species Pinus taeda. Next base: position 63,480 of record APFE031596342.1, on the reverse strand, counting down.
CTTCAATATTTGCACTCACAAACTAAATTGCAGTAATCAAGACACTATAGATGGATGGGTTTTCTACAGCAGTTTCATCTTGTCACTAGATTTAAGAAAGGCATACATAATAAGGTTGCAGATATGTTATCTATACCAATCATAAATGCATCTACTATACTTAAGCATAATTCAGTATTGCATGAAAGCTACATTGAACAATATGCTCAAGATGTAGATTTTAAAGATGTATATGCAACTTTAAGTCATGGAAAACAAGTAGAAGAATTGGATTATTATATTAAGGACCAAATCTTGTATCATTTGGGAAATTTATGCATTCCTCAAACTGAAAGAGTTAATATAATCCGAGAAGCACACACTTCTCTAATATCAAGTCATTTTGGTGTAAGTAAAACAGTTGCACAAGTACAAAGATTTTGCTATTGGCTAAGAATGCATGAGACAATTTCTAGATATATTAAAGGGTGTACCATGTGTGCTAAAAGCAAGCCCAGCAATAGAAAATTAGGCTTGTACACCCCACTTCCAGTCCCTTCTCATCCTTGGGAAAGTGTTTCAATGGACTTTGTTAGGGGATTGCCAAAATCTAGAAAAGGTCACGACTATTTATATGTTATTGTGGACAGGTTTAGAAAAATGTGTATTTTAATACCTTGTAACAAGCATATTACAACTGAACAAATAGTGAATTTGTTCTTTTAGCATGTATGGATTTATTTTGGGTTACCCACTTCCATTGTATCTGATCGAGATTCCCGATTTTTTGGGAAGTTTTGGTCAAGTCTATGGGAATTGATGGACACCAAACTGAAGAAGAGCACAACCTTTCATCCAAAAATAGATGGCCAAATAGAGGTAGTCAACATGACAACAATCCAGTTACTCAGGGGTTATTGCAGCAAGCATCCCAAGCTTTGGGATGAACATTTATGTTATTTGCAACATGCTTACAATCGTGCTAAACATTCTTCTACGCAAAGATCTCCTTTTGAGACTTGTTTTGGTTTTACACCAAAGTCTCCCTTGGATTTTGTCTTTAGTAAAGGCATAGCAGTTGATGGACATAGTGATGTGGACAAAGCAACCAAGTTCATTGAACAGATCCAAAAAATTTACCAGGCAGTGCAGGAACAACTAGAAAAGACCCAAGCCAAGTACAAGGCAAGGCATGATAAACATCGAATTGAGCATAGCTTCCAAGTTAGTGATTAAGTTTGGCTATACATCAGAAAAGACAGAATGCAAGGTGAAGGTAAGAAGCTAAAGCCAATAAGTTATGGGCCTTTCAAGATACTTGAGAAAATTGGTGATAACGCTTTTCACCTTGATTTGCCAGCTTACATGCACATCTATTCAGTGTATAATGCAAAAAATTTAAGACTTTTTGAACCTTCATTAATTGAAGGACCTGAAGAGCAAAGCCAATTGCCTTCTATTGATGATCTATTGCATGAATATCTCAATGAGTTGTAGGAAGATATAATTCTGGATAGAAAGGTGAGAACTATGCATAGAGGGGATGTTTAGTACCTAAGAATCAGACTCAAAGGTTCAAAACCAAGCAGTGCATGATGGACAGAAATTGGACAAGTGAGGAAGATGTATCCTCACTTGATATATGCTTGAAAACAAACTTTTGGTGGTCCAAAAGCTTTTTCAGTGGGAAGGCGTGATCCAAAATGGATCCAAGAACTCTCTAAGTCTTCAAAATCCTTTAAAATATCTAAACTATCGAATGACGTAGAGCCCTTCGAAACATCAAAAAACACTATCGCAACCAAAAACATAAAGAAACATTGAAAAATAGGGTTATTTTCACTCAAAGGAGCAACGCACAAGAGCCGTCGGATCTGGGCGATCAATGATCCAAATATGATCGGCAAATTGCAATTAGCAGTGGCAAGTGAAGGCTATCGGTGGAGACCACATAGTATATGCGATAGCGATCAGCGGGGTCAACGAGGATCGTTGATCAAGTGCGCAGATCAACAACCCATGTTGCATCGCAATATTTCATTAGGAATCCACAATGGAATGCTTACCAAAAGGTCTAGGGCTCATGCGACATGCGATTGCGACGAGTCACATCGCAAAATCCCATCGGAGCTACATGGAGGAGCAGGGCTATACACACACACACACACACACACACAGATATATATATAATTATTAGTATTATATTATATATATATTATATATATATATATATATATTATATATTAGTATATATACTTTAATATATATATTATATAAATAATATCTATATATATATATATGTTATGTGTATCTCATCTCTATGGCTATTGACTCGAAAAACTATAGGCAAGATTCCATAAAGTTTGAGATCCGTCAAACAATAGTTTTGTGTGTATTGTTGTGTATTTCGTTTAATAAGTGAAATACGAAGGGTAGCGCTGATGCGATGAAGACTGGACCCGAAAGGGTTTGTGAATAAAAATATATAATATTTGAAATCTGCATAAAGTCATTTTTGTGATATTTTAATGTATTTTCCAAATAAAAAGGGGAAATCATGAGGCATGGGCAGTTGCAATATGTGATAGTGATTGAGTGCGAATGCGATAAGAATATAGTATGGATTTACAAATAATTGAAGTCTGATGAACAGTGTTTCAACGAATTTCCTGTGTTGAATATATTTCTCTATGTAAACAAAGAATGGCTATTTGGGGGATTTCAAAGGCCAGATGCACTCTTTCATTGCAAAACAGGTGGCCACCTCCTCTGAAGATGTTATGTTATAATTGCTAACATTCAGAAGGGGGATTCGAGTGGATGGAGGCAAGGGAGCCAAAGAGTCTAAGATGAAGAAACGAAAAGACAACACAGATTGGCTTTAAAAACAGACTGCCAAAAACAAAGACAAGTAGTGCTGAGACAGAGATCAAACAGAGACAGAGAGTCAGTGAGGAGATTCTGTGTACTTAGAAAGACTTGGGGGATCCAAGTAAAGCCTTGTTGTTTTGTATCTGTTGTGTGAGACTCAAATTGAGCTCACTTTTGTAAAACTCTACTTTTAAAGACATAATAGAGAGGACACCACTGAAGGCTGCACTAGGAGATCTAGCCCAGGAGTGTTGGGTGAACTCCATATTAAACTTGATGTGTTTATGTGTGTTGTCTATTATGCTTCTCTAACTGCTTCATTTTCTATGTATTTCGCAATCTTATCGATCCTTTGCACAAAGTAACATAGACAAGTCCATGCACATGAGTCTGTAATACCTTAATAATTGTCTAAGATCTCATTTTCAGATCAGTAGCATGTCCTCTTTCAGTAGGTGTTGAAGTATATGGGTGATTGAATTCTGAGGATGGTGTCCCCCTAGGGGGAGGGTTTTGTAATAGCCTTGGTGAAAATTCCATGTAATAAAAGTGAAAAACAATAACCACAGTTGATGGGACACTTCTTCCAAGCTAAAAGTTGGGAAAGACATCCTAGAGGGTGTTCATTTGATTATTTATGGCTAAGGAAATTGGCAAAAGCAATGGCCAAGGCTTTGTAAAGGAAAAATGGCATTTTTGGCACAATTAATCATGAAAATAACTGAAATTAGGAGAAAAATAAGGTGAAAGGTCATTGGTTACATGTGTGGTGGAAAATGAAGAAAATAGAGGCCTCATTGTTGGCTTGAAGAGGCTTGGAACCTAGTTCAAAGTTAGTTGCGCTAACCAAAAAATCCCTACATAGTTGGCCCTTTCGGCAACAACCAGCTTAACGCGGGCTACAGTCTCAAGTGAGGCAGTATTGGGGGCTGCTAGAACTAGGTTTCTACATCTAGAGGGATATGTGAAATGAGGTTAGGGCGTTTCTTGAGCTTCAGGCCTAATATGATCGTCGCAAACCCTTAGCCATGAAATACTCAGACTTAAAGTGATTTCGAGTTAATAGAGTTATGAACTTCGCGTAAAAGTCTATTCATGCATAAAATAATGTATACTTGTAGATCTAGATATTTGAAGAGAACTTAAGACAAAAATATAGATAAATGGCATTCAATTACATGTAAATATAAAAAGCACACAGATATATAAATTGGACACATAATTTCTTCAAATATTCTTTATTACTTCAGATCTTCCATATACAAACTTTCCAGATCCTATGCACACAACTATAGGGGCCCATGCATTCAGCTACAGGAGCCTTCCCCTTTACCAAAAATATAGGAATATCATACCTTTATAGACTAAAATCATATCAAAATCCCATTCTATTGATTTATTCTATCTTAGACTTGCTAAGACACCCTTTTATATATTTTTTCCCATTACAATACCATGCTCCACAAACCATGGGTGGAACTCGAAACAATACAAAAACTAAGGGGATTTGACCATCCTAAATCCTCTTGACTCCTAGTTACCTAGGCTACTCATGCTTCACTCCTCAAAATGAAAATACTTTACAATATTTTATCAAAAATTGACCCAGGGGACCCCGTCCCAGCATGCCCCCAACATAAAGATGTGACTCATCCTTGAGTCACTCTGATGGTGTATCCTTGATGTGTGCTTTGAGGCCATTGAATTCAAACTTCAAGGGTTGAAGTTCTTTTGTACTCTTTGCAGCGGCCTATCGGACCTCTTCAAGCAAATCTTTTGTACTTGGCCCTGCTACTACTAAACTCATTGTCCTCTGTGTTCGCTAAAGGGCTTTTAATTTTCTTTGGATGTTCTGCGATAGTTGGCTTTCTTCATCAGCCCATGGTTGCGTCCTTGCTGAAATGATAGAGGCTTTCTGACGTAGCTCATCAATCTGAGTATGTATGCATTTCCCTTCTTGGAGTCTGGTGAACCTCTACACAGGTGTTAAGGTTCACGTAGTCACTCTAATCTCATCACACTATAGTTTCTTTTCATAGATGTCAGCTTCAAGGTTTTGCAGATACAGGTCCTCCTGTAGTGAGGCTCACATTTCCATTGCACTTTCAAAAATTTGGTTGTGATCCTTAACTGTAGTGGCAATAATTTCCATATAAGCTTTAATAGAAGCCTCTCGTTATTCTCGGGCTTCTAGAGGAGTGGTAGGTTGCAACTTCATTTTAAGCTTGGAGATCTATAACTACAACTCAAACTACATCTTTCCTATCTCAACCTTAGATTCTTTGACTACAGCTGCCATCTTCTATACTTTGTTAGCCGAATATGCCTCTGCTAGAATCTGGAGCTCTGGTAGTTCACTACATACCTACGTTATTTCCATCTCGAGTTGATAATTGTGCACAACAACCTCTTCTCATTCAATTGAGAACCTACACCTTTTCCTCAAACATTTGATCATTGTTAGTCTTGAGTTCACTAATAACTAGTAATTCTCGTTGTTTCCATATCGTGAGATCATTTGAGTCTCCTTTATGCAGCTCATGCAATGGCTAAATGGGGTGTGTCACAAGGTTAAGGCTCAAGTTCTTCATATGCAATAGGCACACCCCATCTTTGGAATTGTCAAAATGTAATGATACCTCTCAAAAATGCACATCGTGGAGGTCTCTGGTAAGTTCTTCTTGTAAGGCTCTCATGCTTGCTTGCTTCAGGCTTAATTGACCCATGCTCACTTGACCCACGCTCGCTTGTAGGACACTGGTCTACACTTGTAATTCCTGAAGGCCCTGTTGGACCTTTGCCAAGATGGATTGGTATTTCTATTTTATGTGCCCCAATATTTCTTCCATCACAGATCACACAGTATCCCAAATTTCATCAAAATCCCCCTCTATAAGGGCCAGTGGCTCTATGCTGGTGGAATTATCTAACATTTATTTCTTCTATGCACCGCTAGTGCTCTGATTCTACTACTTCTTGATAATGGGTGGAGAATCAAAGTCCTCCATGCCAAAAAAATGTTCTTCGACACCCTCTTCCTCCTCGGCAGTTTATGTTCCCACTGTGTGCTTTATCTCTAGCGCAATGGTTTCCTCCAGGTCAATTGTGACTTTCTTGGGATGCTTCTTCTTAGCTTGTGTTTCTGCAGTGGTATTTCTTGTACCTACGACTATCGTTGGATCAGCTAGGGTGATCCAATCACTTGACCACCTATTGATGATAACCAAAATATGTTCTTCATCTACCAAATATGGCAACAAATGTGACTCTTCTATCAAATCCTTCTTGTTATAGATATAGACATTGCAAAAATCATCTTTGAACTTTGCAACATCATGATACTGAGAAAATAGGGTAGGTGATAGCCGTGGTCATTGATTAATCACCATGTGCAACCTTGTTTCGAAGAGAACCCAAAACATCTTATTCTCCATGGCCCTTGTAGGGTCTTTGTATGCCCATAATGAGGCATATCGAAAAGCTTCATAGATATATGGGTCCACCCTAGGGAACTGCAATTCCTCTGGTGCTCTCCAAGAGAATAACACAATCAAAAGCAATAGCCATGAATAATGGAATGACTTTACTTCCTCCTATGCTTTGCTATATTCAATTAGGAATTCCTAACATAGGTACCTTGCCCAGTTGAACTGGACCCCCTAGTTTAACTGTGTCGCCAAGGACACAACAGGGGCCGACACTTCATCTGTGTGACACTTTCTTAGAATATTCCCTACCAAAATAGAGGCAGAAAACTTCATAGCCTTAGTGTAGCCCCAAGACTTCTTGATCAATCTAATTCCACTCTCCATTTGATCTGCTAGTTTCTTATCCTAGGATTTGTAGACAAAAGCATCATCTAGATTTTCCCCCCTGAGAGGGCAGTGCGGTAATTTGTTTGATCAAAATTTCATCAATAGGGATGGGCTCTCTTAGCCATAGGAACCCATCATGGAACAATGCTAGTAGTTGGTGCACACAAATAGTGTTGATGATACTATGCGTGAAATGGGGAAGATACAACATGTTCAACAAACCCGTGCACTCAATTACAGAAGCCCACTTCATAGGTTCAATGCTTGTGACACCTTCTTCTTCATAATAGATTGATTTGAGGTACTGGCTGGGCTCAAATTGGGGATGTTTACTATGATAATTTAAATCCCAATCTTCCATCTTCAGGGACAGTACCTGGGCCAACAATTCACCCTGAATATGTATGTCCTCAGGCAACATTGGAGTAAAAATATTATATTTAATAGCATCTAGATCCTTCGTAACCTTGGATGTTGACTTCCGTGGTGGCATATAAAACGACAACCTAGAAATGGATTCTACATCTTTTGCACTGATGCCTTTAAAGCCACTAGCAAAATCATCTGCATCCAAGTCCTATGGTTCCATTGGTTGTTTGTTCTTATCCATTTTTCCCTTCTGTCTCTGCTCGGTTGGAACTTTCCGTGGCGATTTCCAAACCGAGGTTTGCTGTGGCTTTTTCTTCTTCTAAGTTGCTACTGCTGAGGATGTAGGATGCTATCTAGGGGATCTCAACATTGTAGTATGGGAAACCTGTGTAGCAGTCATGATATATCCAAGCCCTCTCTGCAATAATTCCCTTTCTAATTATGCCCAATTCCACTCAGACATCCAACAATTCTTGCAACTCACAATTAGGCAGAAAATCACAACATAAGCTCTTTGAAATGAAAGTGTCCGAATGTGGAGTAGGGTGCCATTTTATAACCCAATTCAAATTCAAACTATCTATTCCCCCTTAGATCTTCCTCATAAATGTGAATTTGGTGGCATATTTTCCTAGATTTGTGCCTTAAATGCATCTCCCCCATTCATTTTAACAACAAAATTGTTTTCAAATCAACTGTAGTTGTTCCAACAGTGATTTTCTGGGTAGGCTGTTCAACAATCCTCATTTTGGCACAACTACCTCACCATAGCTTCCACCTATGCAATCTTCCAAAACATCACACTAGCTTCCTTCTTCGATAAAATTTTACCTCGACATAATATTTTATGGTCCTGCACTCTCTTGCGACTGCAAGAAGCACTAAGACTTTCTTTTTGTCATGTAGTCATTGTGCATGGGTGGGGTCATCCCTCTAAACCTTTAATCTACTCCCATTAATCCTACTAGGAAATACTTCCCCATTCAGCTTCACTAGTTGAACTCTGCGACCATTCGAAATATCCTTAATTACATATGGTCCTAGCCAATGAATTTGAAACTTCCTCAAAAATTTGGTAAACTTGTTGCCATACATCAGGACCAAATTTACATTCGTGAAAGTGCGCTTCTTAATGTGACGATTATGCCACACTTTTTCTCTAGTTTTATACACATGATGATGAAAGATAGCCAAAAAGAGGTCCTCCTCTAACATAAGTAGTTGTCCTAGGCATTCCTCCATTACGTTTCAATTTTCCATCTCGGTTACGGTTGTGGTCCTTAGGCTGGGCACTATTTATTCCATCAACTTTGTTGCTTCTTATATATAAACTAGTCGAAAATTCATTTTCCCAGTCAATTTCTTACAGGTAGTCCTATATGCCCATAGAACAGCGGGTATGCACACATCCCAATCATTCCTATGAACATTGTAGATCTTTGTGAGGTAATTATTCAAGATTTTGTTGAAATCTTTGATAGTTCCATTCGCCTAGGGATGATACAATGGACTCTTCTGATGGTACATTTGAAATTCTTTTGTTAAAGATGAAGTTGTCTCATTCAAAAAATGTGAACCACAGTTGCTCATCAAAATCTTCAGGCATCCAAACCTTGACAGAATAAATTCGAATATGAATTTTGTAGTAGTGTTTTCACTACAATCCTTCACAGGTTGTGCCTTATCCCACCTAGTTAAGTACTCCATTGTAGTGATAATATAATGTACTCTCGTCTTATTCCCTGGAGGCTGAATAGGTCCAATGAAGTCAATTTCCCATTTATAGCTCTAATGAATTTCATCCTTTTGTGATGGCCTCCCAGTCCTTTGAAAGACATCACATGCATTGTAGTATTCCTTGGAATATTTATGTACCTTTGGCCACCATAATCCTACTCGTAGGATCTTCTGTGAAATTTCCTTGCCTACATAGTGTCCTCCAGTGACACCACCATGTGCTTCAGCTATGATACTATGTATTTCATAGTCAGGCACATATCAACATAGAACTTCATCCGATCCCATCATATATAATTGCCCCCCAATCACAGAAAAATATGCAACTCGAACAACTAATTCCTTCTCTTGTTGTGTCGTATAACCTTCAAGAGCTACACTAGTATATAAAAATTGAATAATGTCAAAAAAATACTCATGTGCAACCCCAACAACAAAGAGTTGCACGTGAGGTAATCCTTCATCAATAATTGTAAGCTCTTCGGCATTATTGATCCAAGACAAGTGGTCTGATCTAGCATTCAATCTCCCGGGATTTATGATCACTTCAAAATCATATTCCTGGGAAATGAGCAACCATCTACATATTTTCCCCACAACACAAGCTTATTGACCAGGTATTTCAAAGCATAATGGTCTGTGTACATCTTCAAGTGCACACCTAGTAGATAATTCATGAACTTTTGTAGTGCATAAACCATGGTCAATCCTTTGCGCTCTATGGTTTAGTAGTTCTTCTCAGCTTTAGATAGTTTTCGACTGGTGAAGGCAATCAGGTGATTAATATCTCCTGCCCCTGGTTGAGTTAAGGTGATTCCCAACGCTATAGAAGATGCATCCACATGCACATTAAATTTCTTCTTCCAATATGGGAATAATATTATTGGCATCATAACCATATTTTCCTTCAAAGTATCAAATATCTTCTAAGAATCATCACCTAAAAAAAATGTTGCATCCTTCTTTAACAACTTCTCCATGGGTGCAATGATTTGCTTGTATGCCTTAATAAACTTCTTATATTACCGAGTATGACCCAATGTCGTGCGTAGATGCTTTATGTTTCTAGGGGGCTCCATATTAATAATTACAATGATATTAGTAGGTTCTACCATCAATCCCTACTTACAGACAAAACGGCCTAAACATATTCCATAAGGTACACAAAAAATGCATTTGTTCAAGTTCAAGTAGATCTGATACTTCCTACATGTATCCAATGTCAGGCGTAGACTAGATAAACATTTCTTGACTAGCTTAAACACTGCCCAATCATCAAAGTAGACTTCCAAAAACTTATGAATGAATACCTTGAATGCTACGATGACCACCCTTGAGAAAATCATAGGAACATTTCTTAGTCCCGAAGGCATGACTGTATACTAGAACAACCCCCATTCTATAACAAAGGTAGTCTTGATTCTATCCTATGGTGCAATCTTAATTTGGTGGTACCCTGAGAATCTGTATGTAAATGAATAAGCTTCATGTCCACCAACATTCTCGAGAACTTCATCTGTAAACGGTGTAGGGAATGGATCATGTACGATTGCATCATTTAACTTTTACAAAGGTACATATATCCCGATATCACCATTCATTTTCTTCTCTTCGACCACCATAGGACTGACCCATTCATATTCTTCTACAAGCTCAATGATTCCTACCGCAAGAATCTTACCGAGTTATTCTCTTACCTTTTCCTTGTATTTTGGATTCAACAGATATGGACGCTACTTAACTGGCTTCACATCAGGTTTCAAATTGATCTTCATCATATCCAAATATCCTATTATCCCTTTCAAGTCAGAGAACTTAGTTGGAAATAAATCCTGATATTCATGTAATAATTCAGTGACCTTATCCACTGTGTCTTCGTCCAAATAGTCACCCATGTTCATAAATTTTGGTTCTGCTTCTGAGCCAATTTTTACATGTTTTGTGTGTACCAGTTGCAAAATATCAGGAATCTCCGCATTAGGTTCACCAACTTCTCATTGTCCCTCTAATTCATGGATATTAATATTCTGTGGATCCTCATCACCTTCTTTTGTTGTGACATTCCAACATTCTAAAGCATGTTGTAGCTGCGTACTCCTGTCAGGTTGTACTCATGTGATAGGCTCTACGGATGTTTGGAAGATTGTTGCTTTAATCTCCTGAAGCACTTCATCAACACATTCAAACCCATCTTCGAAACAAAATGTCAGAAAAAAAATTCCTTCATCTTATCTGAATTAGTAGTCCCATGTTCCATCACTCTCTAAATACCTGTTCTTTGGGTTAACATCAACGATATGAATATGAATATGAACACACTCAAGTTAAGTTACCTCACCACACGCCTTAGTGCATCGAGCCATATTTTCCCACAGATCATCCTTCGCTATGTATTTTTCAGTGAGTCGGGTGTTCGCATAGCCAAATCGTATTCACACCATTCTACGATATTCCTTCTAGTTAGCAAAATTATCCTTATGCATACCCGACCATCTTGCAGGTGTAGATCTCAATGCTACATCTAAGGTTTGGAACCGATTTTCCTTTGGTACATCCCTTTCAAAATGGTCAAGAAACATACTGACTTCATCCAAGCCATCATAATAGGGTAACTTACATATCTCAGTGGATATACAACATAGCGACTTTGCAAGCTGATTACATTGTAGTGTAGAGACCTCATGTAACTGGTTTTGCTAGTTTTCTAACTCTTCATCTAAATATTATTGGCAAGATCTATCCTTCTCCCAGCTGATCCTTCCATCCACCGTAGGATTGACCAAATATCCATTTTGTGCAGTTAACTTATATATGTGCTCAATATCTTCATCTTCATAATAATCACAGTTCATTTCTGTGTATCGTGCACCTTCTACTGGATCCAATGGGATAATTAATCAAAGCTCATTCTTTTCAAATACCATGCTTTGCTTATTTAAGTTAATGATTTCATTAATGTCAAAGGCCCAATCAATGTTGAGAAATGCTGGATATGGATTTTTTTCATCGACTATCTCAATAAATTTGAAAGTTGCCACTTCTCATGTTCGTTTAATATCAATAGTTACTCTGTGTAGGCGACCCATTGGAATTATTTTTTTCTAGTTCACCATATGCATCTAAATTGGTGACCATTATAACTTAGGATTTCCCATACATTCCCAAGTTTGCTTCAGTAGTACATTAGCATCAAATCCCAAGTCTAGGATTACCTGGTCCATTTCGACATCACCAATCTACACAGTCAACTCCATCTCCCTACCAGTTCTCTTCTTGCTTAGCTTCACCTTATTGATTATGCATTGTTTTGGTAATGACTTATCCTTGCTGGAACAATTATCTATCAGCTCTTGTAGTCCTTATGTTTCCTTCTAATCCCATAATAACTTCATGCAGGTCTACATAAACGATTTTAACACTGTGAGATTTGAATCATGTGTCATAGTAGCTTCTTTAGCTTTCTCCTTTCGTGAGACTATTGACATCTGGTTCTAAGATGTAGAAGCACATGGATCCATAAACCTCTTTCTTGCCTCAATGAGCTTCTATTTTTCTCTATGTAAATTAAACCCAACATTCTTCTCACAAGCTTTTCAAAACCATGAATTGATTCTAATTGTTTTCCTTCAACCTTGTATTCACCAGTGGCTACACCACTTCATGTGGCTTAGTTGATAGTAGGATCATCTTCGAACGGCTTAGATCTCATCATCTAAATGTTCTGTGTCGATTTTTGGTTCTTCTTCTCCTGCATCTTTGCTATTAAGATCGGGAAATATTCTATAACATGATCAAATTGACAATAATTCTGACAAGAAGGGTGCATTGGATTCTGGCAGTCATGTGCAAAGTGTCCTAGTTCTCTGCAATTGTAACAAATATTCTGGCCCCAACCTCTTCCAACACCTCCTCCTCCTCCTCTCCCTTGTCCTTGGAATCCTCCACAAGATGTAGGTGAGCCTTGATCATTCTACGCATAGTTTTTAGCCTGCATTCTACATAACATAGTCTTGTCCATCATTAGTTCATAGCTTTGAAAATTCCTTTCATCATGAGCAACTGATTTACAAAATTTACAAAAAAGGTTCTTTGGAGACTATATAAATTTCTATCATATGGAACAATTATCTGTTGAATGTTGTCTTGATACTTGGCAGATGCTACACTAGGTACTTGCACCAGTGCCTGATCCAGTAGAAGATTATAGCTTTAGTAGGTTAGGACCTCCCATATCTATATAATCCTAGAATACAGGGCACTGATCCTTATGATGATCTTTAGCCTTGCACTTTTTGCACCAAAATTCAAAATGTGTCTCTAACTTAACCTACTTTCCCTTCTTCAGATCCTACAGCTCCATATGCATGCTTGCTAGTTGCAACTAGATTCGTTGAAATCCTATATTCATATCCTGGATCGACGAAGCTTCTAGCTTCATCACGATTTCCAATGCTTCAGCTTGAGACCCAATCTTCTACTGAGATAATGACAATATTAATTGAGGTAATAATGAACCTATATACTAGTCCCTGTGTTGTTCATCTAAAATCTGAAGGTTAGCTTGACTCAGTAAGCACCTCAGTCACTGATCTGTATCCCATGCAGACTCATTAACCCTTTACTTGATCTTTGTGATTTCGATCACACATTAAGCATGCGACTTCGACTTCCTAAATTTGACATTCAACACATCCTTTGTGTTAGCCAATGAAGTAGCCAAATGAGTTGTATTGTATCTGATGTACTAGGTAATCACTCTATCTTGTAGTGCTATAACCAGTTGTACTTTCTTCATGTCATCGTCGTTGATCTACTGCAATTTCCACATAACCTCTGAAACAAACCAAAAAGGATCGGGATCCTCTAATCCATAGCCCATGAATACATGATTATTCATTGTATTTTCGATATTGAATAGAGGAGGTGGAGGTGGAGGTGTAGGTGTAGGTGTCAGTGTGGGTGTATGAGGTGTAGGCAAAGGCAGAGGTGGAGTGGATGGATGTGGAATTCCATAAGTACTCTGATCTACTATCTGTGCCACGCCTCTAGGCATACTAGGGCTACTTCTTTCTTCTTCACTTTCAGACTCTCCCAATAAAGGACTCTATTCACTTTCGAAGAATTTATCTAGATCTACTCTGAATCTCTTTCCACTTTACATAGATCTAGTATGACCCCTCTTAAACATTAAGGTAAAGGAAAAATCCCTTTTTCACACAAAAGAATTTTAATCCATATTTTTAGTGATTTCAGGTACTTACCTCTCAAAACTTTGAAGGATTGTTGTTCAACTTCACTATAAGACACAAATGTATCTATTGAAAATTCAGTGATGAAACTTCCCAAGATACTATTAGTCCAGTTATCAACAACCCTTGCAACCTTACATTCAGATCCTTCAAGACATTTGACTAATTCTAGAGTCCACATAATAGGATATTCGTGCTTCCAAGTAGGTTCATTATCTGCTAATTTGGATAGCCACTCGTATAATTCACAAGGGAATGCAGAAAATAAAACTTCATGTATTTTTGTGTAGAGATACCTCTGTAACAACTTTTCTTTTGACAAGCACAAATTTTGATTCTCTTGAGCTACAAAATTGTGCAAATTCTGATTTATCCACTTCTTGATTTCCTTCTTAGTTGGTATCCACTTACGCCACATCACACATCCATTAAAAATATCCCAATCCCAGCAACAGAACCATTTGCTGGCTTGAGGAGGCTTGCACCTAGGTTCATATTTAGCTATGGTAACCAGCTAAACCCCACACTACTAGCCCTTTCAGCAAGCACACGTTGTAGTCTCAAACGAGGCAGTACTGTGGGATGCTAGAACCATTTTTTTTCATCTAGAGGGATACGTGATGTGGGGTTAGGGCATTCTTTAGTTTTAGGTCTGATCTGATATTTGCGCACCCTTATCCATGAAATCCTCAAAATCAAAGTGATTTCTAGTTAAAGGAGTTATGAACTTCACATACACATCTAATCATCCATAAAATAAAGTATAACAGTAGATCCAGATCTTCGCGAAGAACTTAAGACAAAAATACAGATAAACGACATTGAATTATGCGTAAATACAGAAAACAGACAAATATATAAATTGGACACAAAATTGCTTCAAATATTATTTATTACTTCAGATCTTCCATATACAAACTTTCCATATCCTACACACACAACTGCAGGGGTCCACGCACTCAGCTGCGAACTTACCATGGTCTCCTCACACTGTGTTGTAGGAGCCTTCCCCTTTGCCAAAAATACCAAAATATCATACCTTTATAGACTCAAAGAATATCGAAATCCCATTCTACTGAATGATTCTATCTTAGACTAGCTAAGACATCCTTTTATATACTTTTTCCCATTAAAATACCACAGTTTGCAAACCATGGGAAGAACTTAAAACAATTAAAAAATTAAGGGGATTTGACCTTCCTAAATCCCTTTGACTCCTAGTGATCTACGCTACTCACACTCCACTCCTCAAAATGCAGAGACTTTACAGTATCTTATCAAAAATTAACCCAGGGGACCTCGTCCCAACACTCCCATAAAAAGGCTTCTGAGGATTAGTTGGTAACCTTTTTCCAGTTCAGTTTTGGAGCTCTCTCTCATTATTTTCTCTCTTATACTCTTGGATACTTATAGTTTTCTTGGAGCACTGCTGGAGGGTGTGGAATACTTGGATTCTTGGAGCAAGAAGGCAAAGGAAAAGTAGTAAAGTGTAAGAAAGCATCGACATCAACAACTACATTAAATTTTCTTGCAGGAAATGAGTCACATGTATGATTTATTCACTAGTTTTGACATGCATGGCATATGCATGTGATTTCTTGGTTGTGATATATCATTGGCATGGAGGATTGCCTGTATCAAAAGTAGATTGTCTAGGCTTTCCATTTCCTAGATAGCCATGGTTATTGTGGGCTTACTTGCATTGTTTATTTTTTATTGGTTCTCAAGTTACTTAGCTTGGGTTGAATTACTAGTCTTGGAGCTTTGGTTGGAAAAATGCTCTAGAGCCCTGTATCAGCTTGGATTGAGTTACTAGTCCTGGAGCCTTGGTTGGACAAACACTTTGGAGCCCTTGGTGGGTTGAGTTACTAGTCTTGGAGCCTTGGTTGGACAAACACAATGGAACCTAGTAAAATCCGTGGGTTCAGTTACTAGTCCTCGAGCCTTGGTTGGATGAACACTCTAGAGCCCTAGATGGCAGGGATAAAGACCGATCTGATGATGGTGTGGTGATGTCTAACTGTGAGCTGGAACCATTGTTTGATAGGTTGAGGTGGATGGCTTATGGAAGCCCTGGATGAGGTTTGGTTGATGTGTTTTATGAGATCCCACATTGATGCTTGGAATATGGCATAGGGGTGAATAAATGAAAAGAGATTTGGCTCATCCATTCTACGGACGGGTGGAATGTTGAAGTCCCATCCTAGGTTTTGATTTTGCGTAAGTAATGAATGGTTATTTATCCTTGTATTTATATCAGCATTTTGATTGATTATATGTGGTCTATATGACTATACTTTCATGAGTATTTTATTCTGCTATTATGCTAGTTATGTATGTGTTTTATGATAGCAACCATGTGTGGCTCTCATCATGTTTTTACTTATAATTGAATGATCAATGTATCTATGACCTAATGGATGGAATGGTATTTGATGCATCGAGGCATCAATGGTTCTTTGTGATTCTCAGCTAAGTATGAGACTCCTATGCTAAGAAATGTGAATTACACCTATAGATTACACATTTACAATATGTTTGACGAACTTCCTGTCATGGCTAGTAGGCATCTAGTCAAGGTATTGAATCGGTATTTTCTTTAGTATTGTCATTTCAATGTTATTTTACCAATTTGAAGAGATGGATAAATTCTGAGCAGTGACCTGGGCTTTGAGCCTAAAAATGTGGCTGAAATCTTGAGGTCTTTGGCACAACACTTACAATTTTGTTCCACAATCACTAGAAAGCAGGCCCGTGAGAGAGATTTTAGGTTGCTGGTTCCTCCCCTGCCTATAGTATGAGAGCGAATATGAACCAAGAGACCTAAAACAACACTGGGATCTAGGGATAGGCTCTCTGATTGGCTGACTTATCCTATGAGGTTTTTGTTGATGATGTTGGATGTTTGTATGGTGTCTTTTTGTTAGTTTCACTTCCTTAATGTGACTTAGGAAGTCGAATCATATCATAGTGGCCTCCCTTCACATATTTACCTTGGTTAGCCAGTTGCTTGGGTAGATGTAGGAGGAGGGTGTTACACTTTGTCACATGTTAAGTAGGATTCATAGTAGATGTTCAGTGAAATTTCTAATTATAGTGGCATTATTGCGAAAAAGAATGAAACTATTGATGCCTTGTGTCAAAATGTCAAGAATTTTTTCTAGGAAGCAATGACAACCTCAAATCTAGAAGTAAAGAAGCATCTCATGGATCAATATGATGTATTAGATCTTCAGATTAATCAGTTGGAAGACATGTCACAGGTAATTGTGTTTCTAACAACCTCCGCCCAAAGGCACACAAGAATTTCATCACATTGAGCACTCTCTCCACTATAGCTTATCAGAAAATCTAGGATCTTGTTGAGTCACAACCCAGTGATTTCAGTGTGTAGATAGTTGCAACATTTTCAGCTAAGGTGTCTAAACTTCTAGACTTATGAAACTCCATTGTATCTCCATTCACCACTTTTAAGTATTTAACTCCTTAAGGTGTTCTAGAGTTGGGTCCTTCATTTGAAGGTACTGCAATCAATCAAAGTAGAACCCAACCAACCCAGAGTTCAAATGCAATAGTAGCAACACATTGAGTTGAGGGTGAGTCAATGTATTATGCTCGGGGCATGTTGAGTCCTTCATTTTTGAACTAATAGAAGTTGTGGAGGACATTTTGGATAAAGTAGCTAGAAGTAGAGCACTAGAAAATAAAAGAGACAACAAAATATTTATTTTAGTACTTGTGCAGCGAAAAGTAAGGGTGCGCACCGAAAGAGATGGAACTGATTTTGATACAGTAAATAGGAAACCAAGGTAATGGCTCAAGGTTTTTGAAAGATGTTGATCAAGAGAGTGAGGGATCAAAGACTAGGTCAAGTGAATGTGGGATATAAAAGAATATGCAAAGTAGTGAGAAACAAGTTTAGACGACACTAAAAGGTATGATTTGAGTTGTACAAAAGAAAGACTGCATGTAGGTAGATTTTATTATGTAATTATCCATTTTGATAGTTGTTTTGAATTGTAATATCTATGCACAATTTTATAATGTGTCGTAAGTTGTATTGAAGGATTGATGTTTAATAATAAAAGGAGAATGGGAGTTTTGTCACATGTTTATGCGTTTCATACCCCCTCTTAAAATTTCTTGTATGTTGTTATTCTCTTTTAAATACATAATTTATCTTGTTGTGAATAAATGTATGGATGCTTGCACAGAGTGCATAATATATAATTCTACATACCCTTCCATCTTTCTATGGTTTTGGCTCACATCGGGTGAGATGCTCCTTTGATCCAAGGGACTGAAATGTCGATGAAGTGCTAGACTATACATAAATATTTGTTGGCACCCTAAGACGAACCCTGTGTCACTATTCAATCAAACTTTTCTAGCAAAAATGGAACTATATTTGATTGTACCATGGCCTTATAATTTAGCGTTCACAAAATATGATTGAAACGTCAAACCACACCCTTAATTGTTGCCATATTACACTACCCTATGTCACTTGACTTGCATTGGGCCCATGCGATGTCATACTTGCCACACAGGATATAGCTTAAGCTGCCACTTGTGATTTCTTATTCACCCACATCTATAGATCCAATTAGCCATAAACTAACTCCAACTCAGTTTTATCAACAACTGTGGTTAATTATGGATCCCCCTTACATGTACGAAGGTTAATAGTGGGGAGTCCATATTTTGTTACTAATGCAACTAGCCCTTGAACACCTTCCTCAAATCCTGCCATGAGTTATATCTCCACTTCTTTGATCCGACTATCCACACCAATTTTGATCCCCTTGCCCCCCTTCCCTTATATTTGATGGTTAATAGGGGGATCCATAATTTGGATGTATGTGGAACCAAAACATAACCAAAACCTTGAGTCTTGTCCTATCAAACACATCCACATGTTAGCCAAGACATCTCCTAATCAACCTCTCACATTTTTCCATCTGTCAGCCACACCTCATCACACTGCCACATTAGTGCTTACATATCAATTTTTGATTTCCTCATCATGCCACATGCTCGCCTCTGAGTGGTGCCATGTCTCATATGAAAATATGCCACTTCACCACTCGAAAATGCCAAAACTCCCTGCCACATGTCACCTGTACAATGTGTCATCTCATCACGTAGACACATTACTACCGCTTATTTTCCACATGTCTTCTCATCATTGGCCCAAATTTCCTTTCTACTGTGTTATTGTTAGTTGTTAGCTACTTTCCTCTGTACAAAAGAGTGGTCTTGGTTTACGTGTTTTGTTGATATTTTCTTTGTTATTCAAAAATAATCTAGGGCATGAATTTCACATTAAAGGAATTCTCCATATATCTAATGAAATCTATGTATAACACTTTCCATCTTGTGATATGCTAACCATGAAAACCCTCCATGTCCTCATCAAATTTAAATTGGTGAATTGAGTTGTCTGTTAATTAAAAAACAATTCCTCGTCAATTATGTTCCCATCTAGCACTTTTTTTTAGTTGTTCCACTGCACCAACATGCCAATGCACCAAAACTCTATAACCTCTTGAACTTGACGTGACGTGATCGCATTTCACATTACGTCATCCCTATTCCATAATTCACCCTATGAGTGGTGTCACATATCACAAAGAAAAGGCCAACTTGGACACCCAAAAGTGACAAATCTACATTCTAGATGTCCTTCCCACATCTACCATATTTTCATCATGATGACATCACTGCCACTTGCATTTCAAATAACTTTCCAGCTCATTCTCATCATCTAGTCAAACTTCACCACTTGCCACTTTCCATGTCACCATCTAGTGATAGACTAAATTTTTGGTTTGGGGTGATTTCCATGTTTTTCTTTGTAAAATTTCTAGGCACTAGATGCCCATATATCATATCCACTATGTGGAACCTTGTGCTAATTGGAACTCTACCTTAGGCTAATCTAGATTCGCAAATTTTCACATTTTTCCCTTGTGCACATACTCCAAATCCATAGATGTCCTAATGTCCTAAACCTTTAAACAATCAAGATTTTTCACTCGACCAAATTGATCTAGATGTTGCCACCATCTCATATATCTTCCAAAAGCTACTTTCACCTTGAATATCCTTATCACCTAAACAAACCTAGATATTTGGATGAATATAATATCTAACTCACTAAGCCATACTCCAATATGTTTGTGCCTAAACTATCCTAAACTGTGGATATTCCTAGATGAATTCACACCACAAAACTACAGAACCATGCCTTAACTTCAAAGGCATTTTCTCCTTGATCGTTGGGATACCTTCTAAATACCATATATGATTGGAAGGATCTCATAGAGGAATATAAAATCATACCATTTCCAATAGCACTTGATATTATCCACTATAGATAAAACTCCTTCAAAGATAGGCCCTTAAAATCAATAGTTTGTGACCACTATAATACTATGCAAACACCAATGACACATCAACAATGATTACTTAACATCATTGACAACCATTAAACTCTCCAATAAGATCTCGTTGAACTTGAAACTACTTGTGATTAATGACTACTCCTTTGACATCAATGAAAACATTTTTCTCAACAATAGCCTAGATAACTTGTGGAGAAGAAGGTGAAGAGATAACATATGGGGAGGGGCTTGTTTGTGTGCTCATAAGGCTTGGAGCTGAATTTTATTGCAAGTGATATTTCATATGAAATCCAAAGTGGGGGAACTTTGGCCAAATATTTAGCACAACGACAAATCACCTCGCAAGTGAAGGATGTACCTATTGATTTGGGACAACAAGTGGTAAAGGCATGGTGCTAGATTCCTGAAGCCCTGGATGTGATCTAGGTCTATATATTGTTGTGAAATGTGGTAATTCGATGGCTTGGGGAGTTTTCCAAAGTGAAAAATTCTACTACACTTGGATATTCCCTAGACATGAACATAAAGGAAATTATGGATTTATACAAAGTGTCAAGCCTATAGGGGTCGACAAATCAGGTTGTTACGACAAGTACCACATATATAGTTAAATGACCACCTAGATGCCACATAGGTTCCATAGGTGATGTTGCCGAGTCATGTGAGTGGCACATGGAAGTGTTTATCTATGTGGAAAGAGTTAATTGGAAAACTTTAAATGGACATAAATTTCAATATGGTAGTTGGATTGAGATAAAATTTATATTTCCAAAAATATTTGATGATTTGGATGTGATGGTGTTGTTCAAAACTAATTCCGAAAAAATTGGAGAAGAAATAATTTTATAAGCCCGTCTTCATAATGATACCATGGAGGTTAGGCTAGTTAAAAGTAACACCTCCCATTATCCTAGGAAGTCCAAGGGGGTGGGAGGGAGAATTATAGGGTGGTGTCATAGCTCCAAAGTTTAGCACTTAGATTGAATGGACTTAGGGGGGGGAATTTTGAACCTCCATTACAGTGTGGTATTCAAAGGATGATTGTTTGTTATGTGAAAATGTGTGCTTAATGTAGTACTTTGACTGATGATTATTTTTTATGGGAAAATGTGTGCTTACTGTAGCTCTTTGACTGATGATTGTGTGCTATATGAATTTGTTAATATCAAAATTGTGAAATTGTAGGAATGACAATTTTTGTTATGTTAGTTTCTTTCTAACAGGCACGCTAACTTGAATTTAGTGTTTAAGATAGCCTCATGTCAACATGCTTCTTGTAAATAAACCAAGGTGATGGGTAAATATATTTATTTATGTTTTGGTTTGGATAATAGTTATGTGTGCGTTGTTTAAAATATATAAAAGAAAATCGTAATTTAATTATTTCCTTGAATTAAATTAGGAATAAAATTGTAATTCCACATCACAAGGCAACATGTATGAGTTAGCTAAGTTAATTTGACTTAGTTGGCTCAATTAATTCTAGTTGATGGTCTAACTAGAGTCATGTATAGTGTCTCCTACATTATAGGATCCCTGGTTGAGTTTATTTTGAGTTGTATTAATTTAATTCAGTTAAACTAGTTCCAATTGTTGGAGGAAATTATAGGAGGTCTATCAGTGGGGTGCAACTTCAGTGTTCAACCAGTTAACTGATAAATCATCCATAATTAACTCATGCATGCATGGAATTCAAGTTACATAGTTGATATTGGAGTTCAAGAGTAGTGTACTATCAGTTGTATAATCATCTGAGTTATGCAGGTGGTGCATGTAGTCAGAGAAGGGCCTACAAGGATTGTGCAATTTTAATTGGGAATTTCCCTAATTAATAAGGGCTAATTCACAAATAAGTAACACAATGAAATACACACTTGGGAAAGTATAAAATTGGTTAAGTATTTGCCTAGGCCTTTCTAGGAAGCAATGAGATAGATATAGATAATAGAGAGGTTGGTCAGTCTTGAGAAAATCATTGTAATCTTCTCATATTTTATGACTAATGCAATATACATATAGCAATAGTTTTTAGCTATGCCTTTCCCTAGGAAATCATTAGGTAATGTGTTGATTGAATTATTTCTCTTGTATGATTTATGACTTCTCGATTGATTAATTGTTTCTGCTGATGAGTAGAGTAGATTCAAGTCTTTTGTTTTAGAAAAATACATAAGAAGTTTTAATCTACAAGGAATTTATACTTGGTATCATAGCAAAAATTACTATAGAATAGGATAATATGGGTTTTTCTAATTGCAGGTGAATTCAAATTTATAGTATCATTCTTCAGAGCCAATAGGATGTCGTTCTACGGATTGAGACTCGAATATGCCCTTGAGGGTAGTTTGAACTATATTGCTTGGAAGGACAAGATGGAGGCATTTTTGGAAGACAATGGGTTGAAGGAATTCATAGAGAAAGATATTACTAAGCTTCCAATAATATATACTCAAGATTTGAAAGATTGGAGAAAATGTGTTGCAAAGGTGAGAAGAATCATACTAGAAGGAGTTTGAGATCATATTGTCTAAACCTCCATGGGAAGGATACACCATTTCCAATGTGGCAAGCCTTGATCGACTTGTTTCAGAACAACAATGACCACAGGAAAATGTCACTGAAGGACAAGATTCAGGATATTAAGATGGACAAGGGTGACAAAATACCATAATACTTGATCAAGTTCACCCAATGTCGGGATGAGATTGGGAGTTTCAGGATTACAATTTCTAAAGATGAGATGGTCAACCTAGCACTTCTAGGCCTTCCCAAGAGCTGGCTAAACTACCACCATTTGGCAAATGGGAGGTAGCATCTACCAATGTGGGAGAATTTGTAGTCAAACTTGGTGCAAGAAGAGATAAGGTAGATCACTAGAGATGGAACCCCATCGAAGTATGATGATGAGGAGAAATGTTCCTTAGTTGGAAAGGTGAAGAAAGGGAAAAGAAATAAATTCCAATCCAAAGGAGATTCCAATCAAAACAACAAGATGAAGGACCTGCCGAAGATTAAATTTTTTCACTATCATGACTTGGGACACTATGCCACAATGTCTCACCAAAATAATTCCAACAAGAAGCCCTGAGGAGGAGCAATAGGTGAAGCTCTTTCTTCATAATTCAAGTTTGATTTCACCTTCATTGATTGCATGGTGAGATTGATGATGGGTAGTGTGTGGTATCTAGATAGTGGAGCCTCATTCCACATGACGGGAAAAAACTAAATTTTCAACGATTTGGAGGAGAAGGACATCTAGATGCACATAAAAATGGGAGCTGATGGAAGAAATTGCATGACAAACATCAATACTATTACTTTTCAGAGGGAGACTAGTTCTCCTCTCACATTAAAATATGTCATGTGCATTTTGGGTATGAAGAATAATTTAGTTTCAGTTGCTATGTTGGAGGATTATGGCTATGATGTGATATTTAAAAAAGGAAATTCTTTCCTTCGTCACATAGACACATTATAAGTGAAGCGGATCGAGGTTCGGGTGAAGAACCTCTACAAATTGGAAGTATAATATTGTGTTGCATTGAGTACGAAAGCATAGAAGGTGTAGAGCTGAGACAATGGTGAATTATAGGAGACTGGGGCATCTTCACCATGGAGTTTTAAATATCATGCAACAAATTTCTACAGGAATTCCCAAGGGTGCACTAGATCAGAGATATACATGCAAAGAGTGTACATTGGGGAAGTAAACAAAATCCACCCTTCATGATATGGAAAATCGAGAGCAAGTGATCAATGAAAGAGTTCACTCAGATGTGTGTGGACCATTCTCGACAACCTCCACGACCAAGCATAGGTATCATGTAATATTTGTAGATGATTTCTTGCGTAAGTGCTGGATTTTCTTCATGTAGAAGAAATATCAGAAGTTCTCTAAATTTTGTGAATTTAAAGAACTTATCAAGAAAGACATTGGTAGAAAAGTGAAGGATCTTAGGAGAAATAATAGTGGATAATATGTGTCAAATGAATTCAAGAATGTATGTGGATCAAAATGAATTTGACGGGAGTTAATAGCACCCCATAAACCATAGCACAATGGGGTGGATAAAAGGAAGAACATAAGTATTTTGGGGATTCACAAACAATGTTACATGATCAGGGCCTATTGCTGCACTTGTGGGCTTAAGCATGCAACATAATTGTATAGTTGCAGAACATGACTCCTCATCAGATTCTTAGGATGAGTACACCAGAAGAGGTATTTTCGAGTAAGAAACCAAATGTCTCACACTTTAAGGTCTTTGTTTCATCAATTTACTGTCACGTTACCAACGATGCAAGGAAAAATCTGGAGCCAATAACTAAGCTAGGCATATTTGTGGGGTACACCGATACACCTCACAACTATCAGGTGTACCTTACATCTCATAGAATGAAAATGGTTCATAGAGATGTGATGTTTGATGAAGAGAAATCCATGAGATGTTCCCTTGAGAGAGAACTTCAGTTACGTTCAGATGAGGAGCTTTTAGCTCCAAAGGAAGAACCTCAGGATGATGTGGAGCAGGCACATGTAGAGGATGAGAGAGTGGATGTACCCACTCATGCAGAGATCTCTAAAGATGGAAGGAAGAACACTAGAGAATCTAACAGATTGATGCATGATGCTAGAGATAATGTGGGAGCACCCACATCACATCATAGGAAGATGACGTCACGAGATCGGTACACTAACTACTTGGCTCTGATGAGCGAGAGTAGAGATTGAGCCATCCTCATTCGAGGAATCAATGCAACAACTAGTATGGGTTGATGCCATGGTAGAGGAATATGAATCCATTGTCAGAAATAGTGTTAGGGAACTGGTCCCAAGATGAACAAAAAAGTCATTGGTGAGTTCTAGATGAATTTACAAGGCAAAGCAATAAAGGTATGGGAGTGCCAAGAAACACAAGGCCATATTTGTGCCTAGAGGTTTCTCTTAGGTGGAGGGAATTGATTACGAGGAGACCTTTTCTCTAGTAGCAAGGTACTCTTCAATCATATCTATTCTATCACTTTCAGTGAAGATGGAGTGTAATATACCTCTGATGGATGTGAAGACAATATTCCTCAATGAAGTGATTGAGAAAGAGGTGTACATTGAGCAACTGTAAGGATTTAATACCTTCAACAGAGAGTTTCATGTGTGTAGATTCAAGCAAGCATTATATGGATTGCAACAAGAACCCCATCCTTGCTACACGAGGGTAGACAACTATTTCACCAGGTTGGGCTTCACCAAAAGTGAAGAAAATGAAAGCCTTTACCATATTGTGGTTGAAGGTAAATTATTGATTATAGTATTATATTTCGATGATTTAATTCCAACAAGTGATAAGAAACTGATCAAATCTTGTAAAGAGGATCTTGCAAGAGAATTCAATATGAAGGACCTGGAGCTCATGCATTATTTCCTTGCTATGGAAGTATGGCAAGGAGATGAGGAACTATTTTTTCTCTCAAGGAAAGTATGCCAATGAGATAATGAAGAAGTTCCACATGGAGAGAAACAAACCCATGGAGACTCCTCTAGTAGGAAATTGGAGGAAGGAACATGATACTTCAGGTGAAGTAGTGGAGGCTATTATTTACATGCATCTTGTGGGTTCACTTATGTATTTGGTGAATGCATGACTAGACATATGTTTTGCAGCTAACCAACTTATTCAAGAAATGGTTAAGCCAACCAATCTGTATTGGAAGGAAGCTAAACATGTGTTGAAATACCTTAGAGGCACCACTTAGTTTGGTCTTCACTACAAAAGGAAAGAGAGGGTGAAGCTTCAAGGCTTCACAGATGCAGATTGGGTAGGGATTCCATCAGATAGGAAGATCACATCAAGGGGAATATTTAGTATTGGGTCAACAACATTTTCTTAATGTTAGTTCTAGTCTTCGCAACCTGTCACCAAGGATCAAAATGGGCTCTTACTATGTCTAGTTTTACGAGATATTTTGCACATGAGTTTCAATGAAAATCATATCCTAAGTATGTCCATCAGAAGAATCTTGGAAGAATATTTCAAACGGTATATCACACTCACATAACCGGCTTCTGGATCAGAAGATATTATCGAAATGAATGATTGATTCTTGGTTATGCATGTTGTTACACAGTAAAATGTCGTTGTCACCCTGTCAGTCTACCTACTGTGTCATAAAATCACATTCACCTTGCCTATGCTCTCTAAAATGGATAAAAAACCTTCTTCCCCTAAGTTAATTGGATCATCGCGTCTGTTCCTAAAATAACCGCGCTGACTGGCAGAGGATAATGTAACTGCTGTGCTGCCAGCGCGGAAGCACACATGTTTTCCGCGCTGGTCCAATTTCACGGACAGCGCGCCCTCCGCTTGTATCACTACGCGCTGACCAGACCTCTTCTATACTTGATTTGCGATGCCAGCGCGTCAGCCCAGTTTTGCACCCGCGCTGATCCTGTTTAGGCGAGTTTGTTCTAACAGCCAGCCTTCCAGATGACTCCAGACTTGGCTGTTAGCATTGTTAAGGTCGCCATCCTTTCTTTGGCATGTCTGTTTGACTGGTCATCCACTTATCTTGGGGGAAAGCTCATCCTTTACCTATTCATGGAGACTCCTTCTCCTTTATAAGCCTCCTCCATTGCCCATGAGCAGCTAGTTTTGGAACATATAGACTTTGAGTGAGGAATTCTTAGTGCATTAGTGCTGCTCTTTGTAGGCATTTGGTGTGTTGTGTGAGGATTGCTTTAGAGCTTGAGGAAGGTTATGAACTTGTTGCCTTGTATGTGAGAGAGAGATCTCTTTGACTTGGGAGATCTACTTCAAAGGTGAATGCTTGGAAGACATGCTGGCTGGACCCTCTAGAGAAGGACTCAGTGTCAGGACTTTGGTTGTACCTTACTCTATTCTCTAATTAATAAAGATAGATGACTACTCTTATGGTTCCATTTCCATTTGTCCTATGAATGATTAATG
This sequence comes from Pinus taeda, assembly GCA_000404065.3. NCBI lineage: Eukaryota > Viridiplantae > Streptophyta > Pinopsida > Pinales > Pinaceae > Pinus > Pinus taeda. The sequence goes on along the minus strand of APFE031596342.1, from coordinate 36,091 downwards.
TAAATTGTATCCTTCCTGACTGATACATATTTATTTTTAGTAGATTTTACGCTTGTGTTTATTCTCTCCTTGCTTGTGCAGGTGTCCGTCCGCGAGGATAGTGAAGGACTGTGATCGACTGGAGTGAAGGAGCGAGAGGATCATCTCTTCGACAAATGTAGCGTTGGAATCCAAGTAGGTTTCTTTTACCCACTTGTTAATTACAACTAGGAACCTGCAGTGTAGCATTGTTTGATTGTTGCTAGACCCCCTTTGGGCTAGTAGGGATCGCCTCTATCCGTAGAGGGGATTTACCTCTCCAACAAGAACTCTTCCTCACCATTGGTTCATTAAGTGATTTGATTGCTTCTAAATTTTGTACATAATTCTTTTGTTTTGTTTGTGTAAATTACTTTCTGCACAGATTTCTGCATTTTGCAACTTTTGCTTTTTGTTGTTCCTTTCAGATGGAACGAAATTTTCACCATTCTGCTGTTCCTTTTCGAAGGAACGACATTTTTTCATTTTGTTGTTCCTTTCAGAAGGAACAACACTTTCACCGCTTTGTTGTTCCTTTTGAAGGAACAATGCTTTTTCATTTTTCTATTCCTTTTCGAAGGAGCAACATTTCCACCATTTTGTTGTTCCTTTTCATAGGAACAACGCTTTTGCATTTTGTTGCTCCTTTCCGAAGGAACAAGATTTTCGTCATTCGTTGTTCCTTTTCAAAGGAACAACTTTTTTTCATTCTACTGTTCCTTTCCGAAGGAAAAGAATTTTCGTCATTTTGTTGTTCCTTTTCAAAGGAACAACACTTTTACATTTTGCTATTCCTTTTCAAAGGAACAACACTTTGACGTTTTGTTGTTCCTTTTCAAAGGAACAACACTTCTACATTTCTGCTATTATTTTCCGAAGGAACAACACTTTCGTTTTCTGTTGTTCCTTTTCGAAGGGACAACACTTTTACATTTTTCCGTTCCTTTTTGAAGGAACAGCACTTTGACGTTTTGTTGTTCCTTTTCGAAGGGACAGCACTTCTACATTTTTGTTGTTCCTTTTTGAAGGAACAACACTTTAATTTTCTATTATTCCTTTTCGAAGGAACAACACTTTCATTTTTTTAATTGTTCCTTTTTGAAGGATTAGCACTTTCATTTTTCTGTTGTTCCTTTCTGAAGGAACAACATTTTCGCATCTCTTTGTTTTGCGCTTATTTTATTTGTTGTTCTGATTAAGGGACAACTATTGTTCCTCTCAAAGAACAGTGGTTTTGAGCATCTTTTTCCCTATGCTTGCAGTTTTTGTGTAGAGTAGTTGTTCTATCTTGAGAATAACATTTTTAGAGTGAATTTTCTTTTTTGTATGTTTTACCATTTAGATCATTTTTGTGAGTCATGGTCATTTAAAGCACAGTTATACATTTATGCAACAATACAAAAAATAGAGGATACTAAAATCAGTAGATTACATAAAAATAATCATCTTTAGAAGAAATTGCTTTGAATTGATAAGAGGAAAGAGGAAAGGACACAACTATTGATCACCTTGTTGTCGTTATTTTACTAATAGCAATATGATTGATTATTTTTATCATGATGGTTCTTCCTAAATCCCCATAATTCTCTTTGATCATTATTATTGAATAAGAGTAAGGGTATATTTTTCTCTATTCAGAAGTTAAGACTTCTTTCACCATCCCTACTCTTAAGGAGTGTTGAACCACCCTCTATATATAAATAGGAAAAAGTGCTATATAAAAGAACAAAAAGAAGAAAAATAAAAATGTTAATATAATTGCTAACATGATTTGTCATATGAAGGATAGGGGGTCTCATCAAGAGCCAACCTACCATGATCATAAGGAAGATAGTGAAGTGGCATTCCCACTATGGCCACCACACCAGGGGTACAACCCAAGTGGCACATCAGAAAAATAAAATGTCCTTGGAACAGGAGGTCTCATCACAAACCGGCCTGCCCACCTTTCACTACTTCCTAATGAATGGCATTGTGATTCATCTGGTCACCAAGCTAGCATAATGGCCTCCATTCTGACACTGCACAACACTTTCATAGGCATACACAAAAGATTATGGTTCCAAGGGTGAAATAAACAACTCTGTCAAGGTTATCGACACCTGTGGGCAACAAAACTTTGTTGATGGTATTGAATTCATATTTCTTATACACCAATAGTAATTATAAAACCCTTCTTCTTATATCTTTATCAATGGTTCAAATGAGATTATGTATATAACCCTTACGAACCTTTGATACATGAAAATTTATTACAAACCAATTATGATGGTAAAAGTCGATAATGACTGCATAGGACCTTTTATGCACGTCAGTTGTCCTATCCTCCAATTCTCGAATCATATCACGACATTTCCTTATTTATTGAGCGATTCTATTATACACCTCGATTTCGGAAATCTGCTCATCGTTGTAAACATGGCATTTCTATATACGTTGTTCCTTTATGACTTTGTACTAGGGCAGTTCAGCATGCTACTCCTTCATTCGATGGCCGAGGACGGCCTATCATATTGCAGGGGGGCGTAGGTGATCCCCATAATTCGCTAACATATGTGTTAGCTCATCATTTAGAAGAATTAATGACTCAGGAATAGCAATTCTTAGTGGTATTTTATTTCCCAATATGCATGGCTTGCCATTCTGAAGCCATTTCCATGTTTTGCTCTGCAAAAATTAGCAGTAAGTTTGAAATTTGAACAGCTTGTTGTTTCGTCATCTTCTCTATGATTGCTAACGGTGAGCTAAAAATTTGAACATCCTGATGTTCCATTATCATTCCTGTGTTTTTTACAGTGTGCTAAGATGGGAGGAAGATCAATTCATAGTGAGCCACGGGTTTTGATGGTCTCTGACGTTGCACGAGAGATCCTAGCAAGGGCAGGATGGATAACTTATCTTAATCATCTACAACAATCCAATGAGATGGTGGAAATTGAGTTTCTACAGAACCTACATGAACATTATTCCATGGTGAGAGGGAGACAGATAGCAATTACTAATGACATAATTGCGGAGGTTTCAAGATTTCCAGCCACTGGACCTGCGTGGACTCTGAAAAAGGTGAGACTGCGAGACGCCATAAAAATCTTCCTGGATGAAGGGCAGAACCTAACTGTAAAAGGGAAGGGAGTTCCGCTAGCAACCTTGGGAGAACCGTGGGCAGAATTGGCAAGAATTATCCAGAGCTACATCACTTGTGACAGCAGGAAAGACGTGGTAAAACCACGCCATGTTAAAGAAAAATTGTGCTATGAATTTTCCTGTGCTTTTAAATTCTTTATTGCACGATGTTACCCGAAGTATGAAGAAATCTCGCCATTTAGAGTCAGTAGTAAGCCACCATGGGTTAATACAACTGGTAGTCAGCCACAGTCTTACCCAATAGCAGAGTAGTTGGGAAGAACGGATCTTCACAATAGATGAGGAACTGGCTTTGCCAACCCCAAAACAAAAACATGTTGCCTATACATCGAGAAAACCACTGAAATGAAGGAAATCTGTTAGACTAGCAAGGATCAGGGGATGCTGAGAAATTGCCAGGAAGATAGTAGTCAGCCTATGGAGATACCCGATTCAGGAGACGAACAACCCCCACAATTGGAAGGTGGGGAGAATGAAAAACAATTGGAGGAAAATGATGAAGGAGAACCGAAGGAGGAGACTGAGCAATCCAGTCAGGAAAAACAGGGAGCAAAGCAACGCAGTGAAAGTCCACTACAAAACCCGCTGCAAGAAAATAGATTGGCCTAGATTATGGCCAATATGGGTGAATATGTCCAAGCTCATAGCCCACCTAACCCCCACACCGAAGAAGGACCACAAAAGCACTCTATTCATGACGAAAGTGCACCCGAGGAACTGTGTGATGAGGAAGAAGGACCGCAGGAGCACTCTGCCCATGATAAAAGTGCATCTGAGGAACTATGTGATGAGGAGGAAGGAGAAGAGGACAACTCTGCTCATAACGAGAGCGTATCTGGGGAGAAGAGTGACAAGAATGAAGAAGGGGAACAATCTGTTCCTAGTCAGAATACACCAGAAGAATTTCTCGATGAAGAAGGGGTAGAAGAAGAGGTTACCTAGGAAGCAGTAGAGCAAGCTATGGTTTCTACCCCTAAACAACCTGATCAGCATAGCACTGAAGAAGCATCCCGAGAAGAAAATAAGGAAATTGGCCAAGACAAAGGCACAACACTTGAGGTGCAAAGCCCAAGCCCTAGTAAATGAATGGCTATTCCTTCCAAGAAAATAGAGGAAATTAAAAGATTGTGAAAGGAACAGTAGAGATTGTTAACATAATTAATCAACTTCGACAATAGATAAGGGTTTTGAAAATGGGGAAGAAATCGAAAGGGACTGTTGTGGCAAAGAATGGAACCACCCAGACAAAACCCCTTAAGAAAAAGATCAAGAGGACTCAAGTCTCACCTGCCATTCAAAACCGAAAGGAACAGCATCTAAATGTTGCCCATGTCAAATTACAAATGGGTAACGTATCAGCCTGTGATAAAAAGATCCAAGTAGATCTCCCGCCTACAACTATTATGTTGAATAAGGACTCGAGGCTAGTAACTCTGCGAAAAGATTTGGCATAAGCCCAGCAAACAATAGAGAAACTTACAGAGCAGTCTGTCCCTCAAGAAAAATATGAGAAATCACAACAGCAGCTGAACAGCATTAACGCATCAGAAAGCCAAGCCTTTGAAGGATGGCAAAAGGTAGAAGAAAGAGTCAAAAATGTAACCCATAGACTAGACATAGTCATCAAACAAATGGATACCTTACATTCTCTATATACTGACGTTCTAGCATGTAGGGCACCTGCTAGGAACTATGCTTTGTTTTTAATGGAAAGATATTTACAATTGAAAATTAAAGCTGTCAAAGTAGGAGTACCTATAGAGATAAAAACCATTAATGACTTCATAAACTGTTGTGAGAATTTCGGGGAGAAAGTTCAGCGATTGTTATGTGAATTCTATTTGCACAATCTTGTATTAGATGGAGAAATAGAATAGAACCCTAGCCCTTTTGTGGGTGATGTCCAACTGCAGGCATTCATTTCTTTTGGTGTTAATCAAATAAAGTGGCTTAAAGCCTACAATGTCTTTCAAAGATAGGAGAATGGATTAGATTTATGGGTGAGAGGTGAACCGAGAGACCCACAGCAATTATGGAATAAACATAGGAGCCTAATGAGAACTCAGGGAGTGATCGAGGCATTGGGACCTATTCATATAGCGGTCATCTAGAAAGGGATAGAATATCTCTTAAACATCAAAGACCTTGCCATAGCAGTAACCAAATAACGATACCAGACTTCTAATCGGAACATCCAAAACCAAGAATCATTCAATTATGAGAACTTTAAGCTAGCTGCTGACCGCTTGGGTATCTATGGTGACCTCATTTTGAGAGAAGGCTCGTCTTGGTTAGGTTGTAGGTTCAGAAGTCCAATTATTTGGCACCCTTCACTAGGATATCAAACCTTATATGAAAATCCTGAACGTCAGATATGACATTTTTTTGAATTCCTAGCTAGCCATCATGGTTGTAGACCACTTCATGAGATCCCTTCTCCTGCCTATTCCCTAACTGACTTGCATGTCAATTACAATTCTTTCATGAGGGCATGAAAAAGGGTAAGTAGGGGGGTGTGTTGAGCACTAGAGAAGGTATGTAATTACCACTTATTTTGTCATCTTTTCCTTAAATTCATAACTTCCTTGCATTATGAAATGAGCATGTGGTGAAATATTATGATAAAGTTTAGAAGATTTATGATCAACATCAAATGACTAATAATTACATTTTTTTATGCAGAAAAAGAAGAAAACGGAAGATCGTCATTCCAAAGGAAAAGACAAGACAAAATTAATTGTTGTCCCTTTTATAGGGAACCAAATCCAAACAAGGCAATCCAAATTGGACCGTATAAGCTAGGAAAAGGAAGAGGAGATACCAAATTGGCACAAGAGAACGAGAAGACAACTAAGAGATAACAATATGGCGAATCCCTCAGGATCATCGCTACCTCAAAGGTTATTTGTATCATTGATATTTCCGCTTGGCTGCCATAAGAAGGGACAACATTGCTAGCCCAAGGGACGAACTATTGTTGTTTTTATGAAATTCACTATTGTAACTGAAACTTTGATCATCGACTCTCTTTAAAAGAGCAGTTACTGTAACTCTGTATTGATGTTTAATATATGAATTCCGTTGTCATTCTGTCTTTGATTCTGGATTAATCATAAGCAGTGCGTCCCTAGAGGCTAAGGGCCCGAGTATTTATTGTAACTCTGTTTTGATGTTTAATATATGAATTATGTTGTCATTCCATCTTTAATTCTGGAGTAATCATAAGCAGTGTGTCTTTGGAGGCTAAGGGCCTGGCCCTGGTGGATCACTTGCTTCCTGTACCATTATTTTATTATTCTAAGTCGCACGTGGTTTGATCTCTTTTATTCACTTCGTTTAGTAATTTTTTGTTCCTTATTATTTCATGCATTGGTTCTGTTATATTTCATTCATATTTGAATGGTAAGGGTGTCTTCAAAAACTGAAATGTTATGTTGTTCATTCTGAATTTATATCACATTGTCGTTCCTTTACAGATTGATACTATTGTATAACATTGTTGTTCCTTCCATATTGCCATTTCTATTTGATTACAGAGTAACAGTGTTGTGTATTTATAAATCGGTATTATTGTGTATTCATCTACAGTTTACTTCCAAACATGATTGTTGTTCAGTTGGGATTATTGTTCCACCGTGACCGCAATTGTTGTTTCTTTATAACCGTGATTAATCATTGTCATGCCGAGACTCAGATTACTATTTCTTTTGATATAGATGCGTTGTGTGCTATAATCAATTTAGTTGTTGTGCATTTACATTTGATTCAGGTTGTTGTTCAATATTTCATAACTTCCTTTAGTTTGTTGTACCATTTATGTTCACTGATCAATTCATTTCTGAGATAAAGATTGTTGCTTAATTCTCGTAGATTGTGATTACTACTTCATTCATTTCTGTAGATTAACGATTTGCTGAATAGATTAGTTGTTGTTCCTTTTCCTGTTATTTGAATCATCATTGCTTTGGTGTGAACAAAACTATTTGAAACTGTAGTGAATACTGACTATTGTTGTCCAGTTCCTAGATTGATGATCGTTTCCTTTATTTCTTCTCAATTACATCAGTTTACAAAGGGAGGATTTATTGTTACTCAACCTTGACTGATGAAGTACTGTAGTTTCTTCATTGAATGATTTAGTTACAAGCATTTCCAGTTCTTGCCATTACATTTAGAAGTTTTTTTTCAGAATTTAGTTACTTTTGCAGAAGCACTATACTACTAGCATTACTCCGACAAATGACTGCGTCAAACTGAGTACACTCTTTGAGATAAAAAAAATCGTACCTAGATTGATAATTAATGTAGAGTAAATAGAGGTGAAAAAGACTCTTTTTAATGCTCGATAGTAACCAGGAAGCTAAGAAGAAGAAGAAGAGGATGAAGAATAAGAAGAAAAATAAATAAGGGGGCAAGCAAGCAGTGATTGCTACAGATGCAACTGATGTAGAAAATCTTCCAACTAGCCCCGGAAACTAAAATTACCTTGCATATTATGTAAGTGTGACCACCTTCTTTGGAATTTTCCTAGTATTCCTAAGGTCTTAGAAGTGTGGTCTACAGGTTCACATTGACCTTTGTCATCAGCCTTTGGTGATCCTGCTAGTGACAAACCCTCAACTAGTAATAGTAAAGCTCATGGGAAAAAGGGAAAAGTCAAATTCCCTTGTAATTTATGTGAAGGTAATCATCTCATTCACCTTTTTCCTCTTATGGATGAAGCTTCCAAAGTGTTGGAAAACCTTACAGCTTCTCAACCTCATCTTTTGAATGGGTATCGAAAGCTTTCCCCTGATCCTTCAATAGTTGATCCAGTGATTGATGAAAAGTCATCGTTGTTCAACCCTACTCTCTCTGAAAAATGAGTCTCGTAAGTTTGTTCTCGACCAACTATTCATTGAGAAACTGGTAGACTTGACTCCACCTTCAATTAATCGTACCATTCAGGTAGAGATTGAACCTCGTACTGCTCAGGTTCCTCTAGTTTCTTCAGTTTCGAATGAACTAGAGTGAAATACTCCCATTCCTAAGGTGCATGAGAGCATTTCTCTTGTTCCCATCAATAAAAAGGGTAGTTCTCATGTTCCTACTACACCCCCTTCAATTAGTTTAGTCACTTCTTTTGATTGGAGTCGACTAGCAAGATATCGTCTTTCATCTTATGTGCCTTTCCATATTACAATACATGCTTACCATATGGTCGTACCTAGAATAGTCATAGACGAGGGCACATCTATTAGCATCATGTTCTCAACTACTTGGAAAGATCTAGGTTCACCTAAGCTTGTCCCTGTCACTCAGAATTTGTTAGTTTTTAATAGAGGAACCAGTCAATTGTTAGGGATCCTTCCTAAGTTACCTATTACTTTGGGAGGAAAGACTTTCTATATAGACTTGATGGTTGTCCAAGGTCCGTTGGATTTTAATCTAATCCTTGTCCGTGACTATGTTTACGTCATGGGAGCTCTTATTTCCTCTCTCTTTCGAGTGATATGTTTACCGCATGAAGGAAGCGTTGTGATCATTGATCAACTTACATTCATTAGTCTTGAATCAGCTCCCACTCAACCATCATCCCTAAATGGTTCTGATGGCAAGCAATATCACCCCCACCACAAGTTAATTATGTGGCCACATGTTCCATGCCCGAATCTAACCATGATCTAGTAGGTGATGTAGTACACCATGTACTGGGGGCAGTGGAGCTCGATTTTTCATTTGGATCCATGGACATGTATCCCTTCCAGATTGTTGTTCTCCCATATGATGAGAACCTCTTAGAATCCATGGCCTCTTTTGGTATGTGATCAATAAATATAGAGCATAGTTCCTTGTCAAGCTCTTTAAAAAAATGAAATAAGATGCCCTGGAGCATGGTTCCTTTACTTGTGTCAAGCCTGTTAAAAATGAAACAAGGTGCATGGAGAAAAGTTCCTTGTCTTGTGTCAAGATCCTTAAAAAATGAAACAAGGGATATGCAACAAAGTTCATTATCTTGTGTCAAGCTCCTTAAAAAATGAAACAAGGGATACGGAGCAGAGTTCCTTTTCTTGTGTCCTGCTCCTTAAAAAATGAAACAAGGGATATGGGTATAGTTATTTGACTATGTCAACCTCGTTAAAAAATGAAATAAGTATCCATGAGAAAATTTATTTCACTTGAGTCAAGCTCGTTAAAAAATTATACAAGGACCACGAGGATAGTTCTTTTACTATGTCAACCTCCTTAAAAAATGAAATAGGTTATGAGCATGGTTCCTTTCTTGTGTCAAGCTCTCTAAAAATTGAAACAAATCCCCTTCCAATTCGAGTCTTTGATTAGATCTCATAAAATCCTAGTCAAGTCCTTCACTTGATCTCATAAGTGAACCTTCATTCCATCTACCCATTAGTAACCAGTAGTCTACATAGGTGAATGAGATGAAGCTTGGGGGGCATGTCACCTCAAATTGAATCATCTTTAAGCTCTTTTTTGATTCTCAAAAAATGAAATATCGTTCAGTACTTGCCTTTTCGAACTCGTTAAATTAGATGAATTGATGTTGTCTTAATATAAATTTACCCCTTTTTCGGGCTTATATTGACTATTTACGAAAAAAAATACACCTTGGTCGAAAGGTCAAGAGGTTCTCTCGAATATTATTTTATACTTTTTTGGGTTTGAGAGACAAATTACAAAAAGGGACCTGATGGTGTTTTCTTTCTTGTCTCTTTTTCAAACTATGTAAATATGAAAAAGACACTAAGTTACTCTTTCGTCGGACTCATAAAAATTAAACGACTAAAGACTCGTCACCATGACAAGCCTGAGTTTCTCCTTCCTAGGAATCGTAAAACTTACTAGGATGGATTCATCCGAAGGGTGAACTTATACAACAAGCATATGGTATCCTCTTCAAGATTGTGTAAAAATAAAGAGGTACTCACTAGAAATAGTGGGGAAAAGTGAAAGTGAAACGTCTCTTGTATAGGTAGCATGTCATTCTTGAACATGACACTCATCTATTTCTCGTGTTGAGTTTGGGACATCTTCACTTAGTCACTTGTCCTTCCGGGTTTGGGTAATCCATTCTGCCTCTCATTTGATTATTCCACTTCCTCATTATGATCCTTGGTTATATGTTGAGAATTCGTATCACCAACATTTCAAGAGAATTCCTATCTGCAGTTGGTACCTATACATTATCTGACTCTTTTCTACAGTCTTGGATTCTACTCATTTCATTCCACTTTATTCCTTGTTCGTTTCGATGAAGGGGGGGTCATTATGACCCTCCTTCATCAGGTCACTTCCTGTCAACTTCAACTCATTATCCAAGAAGATGACTTAGAGACACCCTTTTAGTAGCTTAGAGCTTGCATGCCTTAATGGCAACTTCTTCACATTCAATGACAGGTTTTCACTATTGTCTTTCGATCAAGTGATTCCATGGGTGTTCAAATTCAACTTTATTATCACAGTGAGAGGAAGGTGCCTAGTGGTCGATAATATCCATGTAGTCTATTAGCATCTGCTACCTTCTATTCTTCCCTTCACTATCTCGTTGTTCATTCATAGTAGTCCAATATTTCCATCTTTTCCTATCAGTCACGAGTGAAAAATACGTCTCACTACCAATATCTTCTCTCCAAATTATCAAAATTTTGTGAAAGCTGCAACAAGAAAAAAATCATGATTATGTGGAGCTTCTGTGATTATTATAGGAGACACATAGTCCTATAGCATCCTCCATAGGCCCTACAAGACCAACTCTACTTTATGTGTAAAAAGAGACACAAATTCCATCCTATCCAAAAGACAAGAAATTCATCCCTAAGCACCTAAAAGACCTCCTATAGGCAGCTACAGGAGCTATTGTCCACCTACATCAACAACACTTCATCCACTTGTATTAGATTCATTTAGAGCAGTAGTAGCAACACTAAAAAGATTCTATAAGGTCCCCAGAAGTTGTAGAAGCAGAATACAAATCTTCGTAGGATTGTCAAAGGTAACAATAACATCTAAGTATTCATCAAGATCCTCAAAGGAAACCTCAACATCTACACCAGCAACATCCATGGCACTTGCACGACACATTGAAGGTAAGGCACATGTATGCATCTCTCATAACCTCACCCTTTGAACCTATTCTAGCTTGAGGAAATAAAAAAAAAAAAATTGTAAGAAGGAAAGGTTTAATAGATAGATTTAGTTAGAAGAGTAGCCTCAGCCATATCTATTAGTGAAGTTATTTTTTCTCCAAAATACACCCACACATGTGGGAGAAGAATGAGATAAAATATGAAAATACTTGTGAGGGTGGGACGATATTGCTTACTCATTATGGAACGTGGAGCATGACGAGGTAGGTGGGGGTCAAATCACCATTGCACGTTGAGCCCATCACTTCTAGAAATGACCACCAAACTTAGACCCTCTAAGCCTACTTTTCATGAAAATATATTTTAAAACTCCAACTAGGCCTCACCATTGCTAAAGGAGATCAACCCAACTGCAATATTTCCAGGACAACCTGCTACAAGAACCTATAGGAATCTACAAGTGTTATATTTAAGATATTGATAAAGCACTATAGGAAGCCCAATTTTCCTAGAACAACCATCAAGGGCCCGAGAAACAAAATAAATCTTTAGAGGAAATGTAAGTGGAAATTTCTCCTCCATGACATGTCGCATAAGTATTCAAAAAACACCTCAATCGTGAGAAAAAAAATCACTCAATCTTTTATAGTTTGAATTCCAATAAATAAAATAGTTGAATGGGCTGAATATTTACGTAAGAATATGGTGTGTCAAATAAGGAAGGGGATCATATGTAATTTTTCCTTTCTCCAACCTTGAAAAGCTATCAACATTTCTTTGCTACATCATTCCCCATTGTATACGAAACCCTAGGCTTTTATAGTAGAAAAATAAAATTTTGTTTATCCATTCTTTCATAATTATATTAAGCCATGGGGGGAGGATTTAATGAGAGAGAGCAATTATACACCTCAAGAATCAATCAAATCACTGAGGCCTGAAACATTTTTCAAAATTGTCATTGGCTAGGGTTTTCAAGAATTTAAGAGGCTTCAATGATGAAGTTGCACTAGTTTTTTCCTCAAATATCCAACAACAATAATGGAATAAGGTACTTATTATGGTAAGAGGCCTAATCATCTATTTAAATTAAGATCTTATCATTAAGGTCAGCATACTTCCCGAGGGGATCAAATGGAGTAAGGAGAAGAGGCCTAAGGTTATCACAACCAAGAAAAATTTTCTTCCTTCAAAATGATCAACCTATGGAGGATAAGGATTGAGTTAGAAGAGAAAGCCTACCATATTCATGGGATGAGATGGCTTACCATATTTTCAAATACATTTTTTGTGAGGGAAGGCTCAACATTATATATGCCTACTAGTTTATGCTACCTTATTAGCCAAGAATTCAAGTGGATTTACCTTCCCAAGAGAGATTCAACATTTATTATTTCTTCTTCAATTCCTTAAATGAGATGAGCATAAGAGTGAAAGGGGGAAAATATAATTATCTACCTCGCCATGGTTTGATGAGACTGATAGTCCTAAATTCCCTAGAAGACCTACATAACCCTGTCTCTTGGACTAATTTCATCAACATGGATAGGGAAGATTCATTGGAGGCCTGAATAGAACATAAACTGAAGCTAGAGGAGGTAGAAACAAAAGAGGAAATTGAAGTAGTATCTGAAAAATAAGATAAGATATTAGGGGAAGAATCAAAGGAAGAACTAGAAGAGAAGGCAGAGAAGGAGGCAAAAAAATAGGCAGAGGCACAAGTTGAAATAGAGAAAGAGGTATAAATAGATGAGGTAGGGTTGGCCAAGATAAATTTAATAGAAGAAAAGGCTCAAAATCCCCTAGAGGCTATTCATACATCACCAATACCAATAAAGAAGAGGATAAAGGGGGAAAAGGAAAGCACTCTAGAAGATAACTTAGAAGAAGAAGTTAATTACTACCTTAGCGACCCTGAGCACCCCAAAAATATCCAAAGTGAGGAAACCAAGGGAACCCCCTATTTACACCAAGAGGAGGAAGAGAAACAAAATAAGGCCCACTAGAAAACCTCAACCACCAACTTCCACTGTAATTACCATTGAGGAGTCACCTATACTTGAGGAGGAAGAACCTTGAAAGGAATTTGAATAGGTTTCTCAAAGGATGAGAAACAGTTTATGTAGGGGGTATGACAGGCCTCCTAAATAGGTACTACTTAATGCCCATCCAACCATTCCTAGGCACATTTAACCTTTCGTTATACACCTAATAATGAAATTTCTAGCTTTAATATGTTCTTAGGAGGGTGAAGAGATTCCCATAACTTGTGTGCCTAATGCATATATTGTATAGGATATTGAAAATATGTGATGCAAATCAGGAAAGAGAAAAATATGGGGATTGTCCCTTGATGAAGGATAATCAAAACTTGGCTAGCTCAAGGTCATTATCACTTCCTTGTAATTGTGAATTCATTAGGGAACCAAATCCTACTTTCTAGGGTTTTTGGAGGTAACCATTCCTCTCTTTAAGGAGATTTCCCCTTAACCATTTCTTGAATAAATAAGGGGCCTCAGTATCCCATTACAATTTGAACTTTTGGAGAAGGTATTAAATAGTAGATAAAGACTTTTTTACTGATTTTTTAGTTTTTCCACATTTCATGTATGAACATATTTCTTGATTAATGAAAAGAAGTCTTTGGTTTCTAAACCGATTTTCCTTTAAGGGACATATGTCTCCTTGAGTTTGGGCCCAAACTAGGTGTTCAAGCCCCCTTATTGTATTTTTACTTTCCATGTATTTATTTTAGTCATGCACATATGCAAATCTCATCTTTGAAAATATTGTCATTGTAGGGTTAGTGAATGAGTTTGCTCCCAATTTTGTTTATGTTTCTTTCTCTAATAAATTTAGCAATAATTTATTTCATGTAGTGATACTCTTTTCATATAAGTTAAACTCATACTTTCTCTCATTTTATTTTCTCCATTTACTTAACTTATCAGTCATTCATGCAATTGTGTTTAAGTTAGACAGTAGTGCTTATTGTTCTTGGGTATAGTTAGTACTCTTTTTGTGCACTTAGTTCACTTAAATCATCATCTCTTCATTTACTATTACAAATTCCTACAATTTGTCCTGGTACATAAATTTCTTTCTTGTCGAGTTATAAGAAATTCCATATTTTCCTATTTATTGTATGAATTGATCGATTGAAGGTACCTCAGCTTGCGAAATAATTATTCACCCTTCTATAACCACACTTCACCTTCTTAATTGATCCATACTTATACAAGAATGCAACGAAATAAAAATATAAACATCAACACAAATTTGTAGCATCAATAAAATTTCATTTCATTAATATCAAAGAACTAAAAAATGTTTACATACATAATGGAAATAAACTAGCTCAGGCGATGGTAGCTTATCTCTGAGAAGAGATGTGGCAGCTACATGCCTATGAACTATGTTACAATGAGGCTCAAGGGCATTTTTATTATTTAAAAACAAAGGGAAACCCTAAACAACCAAAACCCTAACCCTATGAGACGGAACACCAAGAGTTTATGGGCCCCATTGGGGTTAGTTGGGAAACCAACTTCCTAGGTCGTAACTTGCTCATATGATCTCCGTTTGGCACATGTGGTACCTCATTGGAAAAATCTCTATGAGTACTACTATATTTGCAGTAATCCCTTGCATATAGCCATGAGACTATTGTTGACTTCAAAAAAAAATGTCGTTTAGGGGGTCAAAACAACTTTGGAAGTTTAGGACCCGAAAAACTGCGAAAAATAGTAAATGCTACAATAATCAAGGAAATTGATTAAATTGAAGAAACTCCTAGTATGTCCCCCTTCATGAGCAGAATAATTCCCCTTTACATCATTTCCCAAGAATCTTCCTTATATCCTAGTTTACAAGACCGGCGCTACTGACCAGTTTTCTCCTCATGCTGATTTATAGAGGTTAAAACTAGCACTCATGCCAATCAGAGTGACTGATCCCTTTTCCAATCATGCTAATCCTCTTTTGGAAGGTTTTCTAAATAAGGAACCGAAGCTTCCATGTCTAGAAGCTTCGTAACATAAGTCTAGTAGATGGTTGAGCCAGATAGAGTTAAGGGAATCAGTTTGGGATCGTTTCCCCTATTAGGATGGAACAACCTCAAGAGATAAGACCTTCTCCCATGATGAGAGGAACCATCTCCCATCCATCCAAGCTATATAAACCTTTCTTTTTCCCAAGCTAGTTGGAGTTTTGGAGCAAGTTTGAATAACCAGCAAGTCATCTATAGCTTGTAGCTTTCTAGTGTATGTTTAAGGGAGAATAGTTTTATTTTGGTTTGGTTTGGGACTAGAGGGAAAGAGGCCTTAAAACTTCCATTTTGGGGCTATCCATGAAGTGTTAGCAAAAGTGTGGGAACTCAGATACATCGGAGTAGACCAGTGACGTCAAGCCACCGATTGTAATCTCTTTCTTATTTATATAAATACAACTATTGATTGATTTCCTACATGATATGTCATTTTACATCTTTATGGCTTAATGTTCCTTGACCTATTCAGTAGGCTGAATACAATATTTTATGCTATCACGTTTGTTGTTCTTGTTGTTTTCTTGTTTCAGGTATTTGAAGGAACAAAACGGAAGATAGCTGGAGTGAGGAAGTAGGATCATCACCAAGCATAATAGAATTCTAAGAGTTAGACCCTCTTAATTGATTTTAGCTTAAGGAGATTTTCCATAGATTGTTTATTTGTGGCTAGACCCGCTCTCTCAGGCTAGAGGAATTGTTTGTGTCCGCACTGAGAATTTACCTGCACCACAAATTGGTGACCATACTGGGGATCCAATCCTTCTATTTGATTGATTGTCATTTTATGGTTTTGTGTGAACTTTTATAGTATCACCATTTCCCTTTAGTGTTCTCTACTTTGCCTGGTTTACTACTCTGAGCCTAAAATTTACAGTGGCAAGTCTGGTATTAGCCTTTGAAAAAATTTATTTTTTTCCTTGAATCCTCGATTAGTGTGTTTATTTTTCTGAGAGTCATGCCGACCCCCTTTTGGCACGTGTTGTTAGTTAGGAAGTCACGTCGATTCTTGTAGGTGAAGATCAGGGTTTACCCTAGATCATAACCAATGTGTATTGCCCTTCTGATTTTTGTCTCTTAGCTTGTTTTGACTGTGTTCTCCCTCGCTAGGAAAATTTTTTTATCCTGGTTTGTATGATTGGTTGATTTGCATTTTCTTCACTTAGTTTCTTGAGTTCTTGAATGGTGTATAACCCTAGGGCATCTAGATCATCACCCATTCACTTGTTTGCATGCTCAAAAAGTCAAGTCGATAGTCAAATTTGATCCTTTCATTTCGTTTGATTAGTCCTTTTGTTGCCTTGATTTCCATTTAACAAGTTTCAAAAGTTTCGTTTAGTGTTTGAGCATCTATTTTCGGGCATAGATCACATTTCCCTTCTTGTTTTTGGTTCAGTCTTTGCTTCATTAGTTTTGAAAGGAATTCTCTTTTGTGCTTTGTGTTTGCTTGTGATTGATTGTATTGGTAATATTTTACTGAAGTGTTTGTGAAAGATTCATTCCATCATTTCACTGAAAATACATAATTATAGTTTAATGAATCAATATGTTATGTCAGTTAGCATCATTGAAGGCTATAGTTGCATTGTCACTTGTATTGGAAAAGAAATGAATTCTCTTTACTAGTGAAAGGGCTACTTGAAGTGCATTTGATAGGAAAGTTAGGAATTGGAAAGAGTTTTTCATCATTTTTGTTTTCAAAAGGCGAATAGTGAAAAATTCATTTTGCTTTCAATTGCTTGTTTTGTTGCATTTGAGTGTGTTTTCTACTCTAATTAGTGTAAATAATTCATCGAATTGAAAGGGTCTTGTCTCATTTAGCTGCATATAGGTTTTTTTGAGTCACATCGATAAGGCCTGAAAACGGAGACATAATTTGAAGATAAACTCTAAAATGTACTCAATTAACCTAAGGCACATTTCAAATCTAATGATCACATTTTAGAAGGTCTAGGCTAGAGACGTGTTTCGACGTCTTAAAACATAGCAGTTGCGTTCTCATCAGCACTAGACAACACTAGTATGGACTTGTGCTCCACATATCGTCAAGTATATAAAGGGAGACCCCACTAGGCTGTGATCCTTTATCTGTAGGATGTTGAGTCCGCCACCTTGTAAATGTGATACACCGAACACAACATTCGAGGAGATTGCATGCTCGTACTTCCCGGTTCATCGAGAGGTATTATGTTGTTCATGCTTACCTGGTAATCCTTTTTACCTAGATCATCCTGAGTAGTCATTTTGATCTTTTTGACTCCCTAAAAATAAAATATCACCTGAGCACTTGCCATTTCGAGCTCGTTTCAAGCTGAAAGTGATAGAGTCACCTTTGCTTCTTTCTCGACTCTTAAAACATGAAAGAGCACCCCTTTGTTTTTCTGTCTTAAAAAATTGTTTCCCGTGATCTTAAACATCCATGTTAGTATTTTTTAGGCCATATCATGAGTATACCTTTAAATACATTTTAAAGACCTTGAAATCAATCTCTCTTTTGGTTATTTGAGACAAAATCATCGTGGTTGAACCAACTGGTTTTCCTAGTTCATCTTCCTCGCCTCTTTCTGAAAGATTAGTTGAGGAGTCGTTTCCTGAATTTCCATAGTCACTTGAGGACCAAGATGTTGAGCTTGGAATTGTTTTTTGTATTCAACCTTTGTCATCCGTCCTCCCCCTTCAAATACTGGGTCACTTTCTGACATTGGCCCGGAATCTCTAGATAACCCTATCCAGACTCCTGAGAGTCTGCCGACTTCTGAATGTCAGCTTGGACTGGTTGTTTATCCGTTTAATCCTTTTTTTTATCCTGTTGTGATATCACTACAGTGTCCATACAGTCCATGCAATCGGCCGAGTATTCCTTTGGAATTATCCCCTCGAACATCTTCGGTAGTCCGTCGTCGTCTGTTTTCACCCATGGAATTAGAAGGCAAAATCCTAGTCTCCTCTCTAGATCACTTGGAGGTTTCCACTCCATGCATAGTCAAGGAGAAGGAAAATCCTTTCCCTCTTGAAGGTTTCCCTTACACAGGAAGCATTCCAACCAGTGTCCATCCTAAGTTACCGCATAATTACGTGACTTTAGCTTAGTTGGTTTTAGGCATGCCTACTACCTCATCATTGTATCACAACCCTATTTGGGCATATGGCGATATGCCTACCACAATCCTATTCATTCAGAACCTGACCTCCCAACAGACAATGATTTCTAAAGTTACTTCAGTCCCAGTGCAACCCATCATTCCCAATCCTCTTGTTTCATTGGTCCAAGTAACCCTTCTGGTTCAACCGATGATCTCGATTTATGTTGTTGTCAGTTCTTCGATCCCTCCTGTAAGTGGGCCGGCTATCCCACCACCTGGGGGGAAGAGTTCGAATGTTTCTATGATTTCTGACACAACCAATTTGAGTGGCTCACAACCTCACATGGTTGGGATGAACCAACCCTCTTCGGATGCCATTTCAAATCCTGTTGGTCTTGCTGGATCAAGTAATGTCTAATACCAACAACCCATTGTTGGTCTATCTGGGTCAAGTCATGTCTAGTACCAACAACCCAATGCTGGTCTGTCGAGGTCAAGTCACATCCAATACTAGCAACCCAATATGGCTCAAGGTTAGTATCAACCTCCTTATGTTCCATATGGCTCACAAGCAATGGCTAATCCACCATACATCCCTCAGCCTAGACCTTATGTCTAGCCTGGTTCGTCCGTCACACCTAGTGGGTATGGCTAGATACAGTTCAGGAACTTTCAAGCTGTAATTTCAGGAACTGTTCAAGTACCTTTGCAGCAGCAAGGACAACTCCTACAGCAGCAAGGACAACTCCTGAAGCAACAAGGGCAACCTTTGTTGCAGCAAGGGTCATCCATGCAGTAGCAAGGGAAACCTTCATTGTAGTAAGGGTCATCCATGCAACAGCAAGGCCAGATGATGCCGCAATAAGGACAACTATAAAAATCATAGGGGCAACCCTCACAATAGTTGCAACAAACCATGCATCTGCAAATGCAGTATACACCACAATCCTCCCAGCCTGTGCCTTCGTAAGGTCAACCTCTACAGCCGCAGGGACAATATTTACAGCCCCAAAGTCAACCCTTGTAGCAAACCTTATGCTCATATACACAGGGTCAACCCTTATGCTCATATACACAGGGTCAACCCTTATGCTCATATACACAGGGTCAACCCTTGCAAGGGCAAGGCCAAGGTCAAATCTTGCAGCAGCAGGTGCAGAATTCTTATTTCCAAGGGCAACAGGTTCAGCCTCCTTTTGTCCAAGGACAAGAAATCCAAAATCCTTATGTCCAAGGACAACAAGTACAGATCCTTACGTCTGAGGGCTACAGGTCCAAAACCCAATCGTCCAAGGGCATCAAGTCCAAAACCCTTATGTTCAAGGACATTGGGTGAAAAATCCATTTTTCCAAGGTCAACAGGCTCAACAGCCTCTTAATCCATATGTTTCTTATCAGCAACCTTTGGCCAGACAGTTTCAAGGCTTTCAAGGTCAGAATCCTCCCTACGAGCAAGGTAACCTACCGTGGGGGAAAAATAAAATGCCTTATGGACAAAATCCTCCACGTTGGCGACAAAATCCTTACCAGCAGTGATGGGCCCCACCAGTTAGGCCCCCTTATTGACCTCAAATGCCTTTTAATACTCAATTTCCATTCTTGGCTACGCTGGAAATACCAAATGTTTCTAGACTCACGAATGACCCGATTCTTCATTCGCCATATTGGCCTCCAATTCTGTCCAAGATTCCGAGTGATTATCCAAAGTTTGAAGGAAAAGTGAAAGATGATCCTCAAGCCCACATGATGACATATCACCTCTTGTGCTCCTCAAATTCCTACGTTGATGACTCCAATCGTATTTTCCTTTTCCAACAAACTCATACAGGGGTTGCAACCAAATGATATATCGAGCTACCTCGGCATACCTACCATGACTTTAACAATCTCACCATGGCCTTTCTCACACATTTTCAGTTGTCGTTTCGCTATGAAACTGACACCCATCTGTTAACATTGCTCAAGCAAGACGCTGGGACTCACATCTTTGATCACATCCATGAATGTAGATGTAGGTGCCATTTGATTAAGTTTGAAATTGTTGATCAGTTGTTGATCAAGTGGTTCACCAAATCATTTGTCAACAAAATTGTTGAGGACATTGGTATGGGTGGATGCATCATTGAGGAACAAGCCATCGTGCATGCCCAGTATCTATACCTTGTCTATTCATAGTCTAGCACATTATATGATGTGTTACCTGATGCGCCTAGATCATCATCTAATCTGACAACATCTAAGTCTCTGGCTACCCCTCCTATTGATGGAGTAATTGGTTCAGTGACTCAGACCCCTACAAAATATTCTTCCAAACATAAGCCTGTCTCCAACACTGCTCCCAATGATTCCTCTTGAAATGCATCTGGCCCTGGTAAAACCTTGGAGGTTCACATTGTCCAGTCTACTACAATGGATAAATCCTCTAAAGGTAAGAATAAAGGCAAAGGAAAGGGTAAAGCCGATGCCCCAAAACAAGGTCCTCCTAAGTCATCTGTTGGTGATGCTTCCCAATGGAAACTCAAGTATCCATGCCTCATCTGTGAGGAGGATCACTATACTAAGGATTGTCCCAGATGATCTGAAGTAGTCGTTTGCTCAAAGGGACCCCAATTGTCCTTAAAGAGCCCTTTCCATCCCAGCAAACTCAAATGGTATACCAGCCTCAGTCATCTTCTTCCTTGGGTTCACAAGTGTTCATGATGAGTACCTCGATCAACATGGCTACCAGGTCAAAAGATTATCAAATTCCTACCCTATCGGCAGGGAAAGGGAAAGAAGGTACCCCTTCTTCTTCTACCCCATTCAGTTTTGGTCCTCTCCATATAGAGCAACCTAATCTTGATTCCTCCATTCGACCACCTTCTTGAGGTGTGCTTCGAAAGTCCTTGTACAATCTCGAAGCTCGAGTTGCTCAACATTATAACATTGTTGAAGATTTGGCTGAAGCACCATCATCTATGTCTACTCTTGAGGTCCTTCAAAGCTATCCTTCTCAGCAGAAATCATTACTATCGACTATTGGGGGTATTGATCTAGATGACTCTAAGATCATCTGTTTTGACCTAGAAAACCATGTTCCACATTTACCTCATCAAATTTCCTTTCTCATTCAAGAAATCATAAATGAGAAAATTTATAGGACCATCATTGATGAAGTTGCTTCTACCTACATCATGGATGTCACATGTTGGAAAGCGATTGGTTCTCCTACTCTGAACCAGTCCCCTAACACTCTGCAAGCTTTTGACAGGCGTGATTCGTGACCATTCGGTGTCCTTCCCAACCTTTCCATTACGTTGGAGGGAAAGACAGTACATGTCAAAGTAGAGATTGTTGACGCTAATCTTAACTACAATCTTCTACTCGAACGAAGATGGACCCATGCCATGCATGCTATAACCTCCTCCCTTTTCTATGTGATTCACCCTCCCCATCAAGGGAAAATAGTCACAATCGACCAATTGTCTTGCTTTGCCTCTTCGTCCTTAGATGGAAATGTTTCGTATGTCAAGCACATCGATGCTCCTTATGAGAGTGTGGGTTCAGGACATTTCAAAGATCCTGCCTTGATGGGAATATTTCCGCTCCCACCTCCTCATGTTACCTCTGTCAACATGATTTCAGTCAAGTCTGATCCTTGGGTCATTCCTTCACCGGATCTTGTTGATACATGGGGCAAGGTTACGTTGTTAAGTCCCGCCAAAATTGATTGCGTAGAAATTGTTTCGGCTTCACCTTCGGTATCCTCTGATCATCCTATTTCAACAACATCTCTCGATGTGCATTCTCAATCCCCGTGGCTTGGTTCTTCAGAATCTCCCGATCCTTTTAGCCAAGTCTTTTCTTTCTGACGAGAGTATCATGGAAGTAATGTCTCTAGAGGAAGTAGCTTGGAATGACACTCATCATCGTTCCTCATTCTTGTCTGGCCCAGAAGTCATGTCTACTTGTCTCGAGGAGTTCACCACTCAGTTCCCGTCCCTACCACTTCAGACGCCGATCATGACTCACGATGTTTGGTCAGAAGGGAACATAGGTAACATTACCACATGATGCCAATTGATATTTCTATCAAACCTGGTGTCATTGAAAATGTCCATATCGGGGTAACTTGTTCTCCAGAAGAGATCAAGATCTATACTCATCTGTTCCAAGAATTCCAGGATGTTTTTGCATTTTCATATGAAGAAATGCCCAGCATTGACCCAAGTATAGTCATGCACGAGATTCCAAATTATCCCCATGCAAAGCCCATTCGCCAACGACTTCATACAATGCACCCTAGAAAAGCAGTTGCCATTAAGGGTGAAGTTGAAAAAATTCTGAGCTGGATTTATTTATCTGATCCCTCTTATGGATTCAGTGTCGAATATTGTACCGGTGACAAAGAAACAAGGCACTATTCGTGTTTGCGTCGATTACCGTGATCTCAAACGTGCCTATCCTAAGGATAATTACCCCACTCCCTTCATTGACCAGATCATTGATTAATGTGTCGAGAGTGAATTTTTTTCTTTTATGGACGGTTTTTCTGGATACAACCAAGATAAGACATCCTTCATCTATCCGTGGGGGACCTTCATGTATAAAAAACTCCCTTTTGGCCTTAACAATGTTAGGGCCACATTTCAAAGAGCAATGTCTTATGCGTTGCACGACATTTGAAACATTGTTCAAACTTACTTGGATGAACTCCCCGCTCATTCTCGTAAATGCCATGATCACCCTGATCATCTCCAACAATTTTTTCTTCGTTGTAGACACTATAACATCCAGTTGAATCTGCATAAATCTGTCTTCTGTGTCAAATCTAGATGACTCCTTGGCTTTATTGTTTCAAGAAAAGGCATTTTCCTTGATCCTCTTAAAGCTAAGGCCATAGTAAATTTACCCCCTCCATATTCATTGCATCAACTGTAGAGTCTATAGGAAAAAGAAAATATCCTCCGTCATTTCGTACCGAACTATGTTGAGCTACCTTCAGGGTTCACCCAATTGCTCAAGAAAGGAACCCCATTTGTTTGGGATGAGGTTTCTCAAAAGTCTTTCGATGACCTAAAGGTTGTCCTCATCAATGCTCCTTTGCTGGATCCCCCAAACTATCATCACGATCACTTCCTTTATCTAGCTGCAGTGTCTAGTACCATCGCCATGGTGCTGGTATAGGATGATGACGATGGCAATGAATGTGTTATTTACTACCTCAGTCATAATCTCCTTGACATCGAAACACGTTATGTTCATGTCAATAAGTTGGCTTTAGCTACTGTGCAGGCTATTCAACGCTTTTGGCATTACATTCTACTCTGCACTACCACTATGATTTCGTAATGCAACCCCATGACCTACATCCTGACTCGTCAGTTGCTGGTGGGAAAGTATTTGAAGTGGATTGTTATCCTCCAAGAATTTTATTTGGTCTTTACTACTACAAAATACAAGAAATCGTTGGTCTTTGCTGAGTTAATTTTCTCCCTTCCCTCCACTCCTCTTCCTGCTAGTGCTGATGAACAGCTTCCGGACAAGACTCTTTTCTTAATTAGCACTCTTGACCCCTGGTACGGTGATATCATTGTATATCTCTAGACATCCACCTTCCGATCTACGTCGACCAAGGATGATCGCCAATGGATTCGTCATCAATCTCAACCTTATCGTATCATTGGAGATACTTTATACCGCATCGATGTCGATTCAATTCTTCATCAATGTCTCACTCTCGAGGAGATTGAGAGAGTCTTGAATGACTACCATTCTAGCACATGTGGCAGTCACCTGTCTAGATATGCTACTGCTCAAAAATTCCTTCACGTTGGTTATTTTTGGCACCCTATCTTCGTGGATTGCATCCTTGCGTTCGCAAGTGCCATGAGTGCCAAATTTATCAGCGTAAGATGCACGCCCCACCCTCTCACCTACACCCCTTTATTACTGTCGGTCCTTTTTCCAAATGGAGCATCGACTATATGATCTGTAACCATTGTTCAGCTGGGGGGCATGGATATATTATTATTGTTTTGGACTATTTCAACAAATGGGCCGAAGAGATGCTTGTATACTTTGCGGATGCTAAGCTCAATTTCTATTCAATCATGTTAGTTCCAAGTTTGGAGTGCCTCAAGCCATTTTCACCAACCATGGCTCTAATTTTTGAGATTACATGATCGCTGAGCTGACTTCTACCTTGGGCTTGCGCCACGATGGCTCAACTTCATACTACCCTCAGGCCAATGGCCAAGTTGAAGCTGTGAACAAAGTTTTGGTCACGATGCTTCAACACACCATTGGGATGCACAAGTCAAATTGGCATCTCATGCTCTTTTTAGCTATATGGGCTTACCGAACCTTAACGAATGACACAACTAGATTCACGCCATTCCAACTAGTCTACGATCTGGAAGCAACTTTACCGATTGAGTGCAAAATTCCATCCCTCAAGCTGTCTGTCGAACTTCTCCCCGATACCTCACCTTAGGAAGAGCGTCTCTTACACCTAGAATAACTTAATAAGACTCATCGTCTTGCTGCTTTAGTCATCGAAGCACAGAAAAAGCTAGTCAAGTCCCATTTTGATCAGTCTGTCTCCCCTCGAGCTTTTTCCAAGGGAAATTTAGTTCTTCTGTATGATCAGGCTAATGATAAGCTGGGGGTAGGCAAGTTTGAACCCATGTGGCATGGGCCCTACATTGTTAAACGTGTGTTACAGAAAGGGGTCTATGAGCTCATTAACTATGAGGGAAATCCCTTAGAAAAGCCCCGGAATGAGCTTTATCTTAAAAAGTACTATGCTTAGGTCATCTTGCATGGTTACTTTTGTACAATAGTGTGTTATTCATTTTTGTACAGTGTGTTATTTTGCAAGCAACTTTCTTGCTTATTATGTTCTTCCTGGTTTGCAGATGTCAGTGTCTCCTCACATCAGTTTTGCTGACATTAGGGAATTTTTGAGGTCTAAAATGGGTCTCCTAAAGAAATTATAAACTAATAGTGGAAATAATAAAATAATATTAGATTAAATCATCAAATTTTAGAGGGAAAATGGCAAAAGTATTTTTTCAACTCGTATTTTCAACTTATCTCCGTATGGGTTTACTCAAATTTCAAGCGGAAACACTCATTGGACGCAGAGTTTTATTCCTCATCTAATGAGTACCCATGTTGCATAATTTCGATGGACCCTACTGCATGAAAAATGAGAAATACATGAAAAACCTGATTGTAATTACGTTTTTTCATGTATTTGACATTTTTCATCTAGTAGGGTCCATCGAAAGTATGCAACATGGGTACTCCTTGGATTATGAATGAAATTTTACATCCAATGAGTACTCCCGCTCGAGATTTGAGTAATAACTTAGGGAGATAAATTGAAAATACTAGTTGAAAAAGTAGTTTTATTATTTTATTATTTTTTAATCTTTGTATTTTCTTACTCCAAAAATGGTGAATCATCCCCATGGTTGACATCACCATCTTGAATCCTATCGGTCCTTATAAAGTTTATTTTGGCTGTACATGTTTCTTAGGAGGCCCATTTTAGACCTCAAAAATCCCCTAATGTGGTGCTTGTCGTAGTACCCGGAAACTATCATCTGCGACACGGGCCATTTATGATCCCCATGGTGAGTTGATTGATCTTCAAGGTATTTGTCTAGGTCGAATGACTAATAACATCATTACGTATAGCACAGTTATCGAATTATTATCAAAAGCTATCGCTCTTGGCATCCGGAAATTGGTTGTCAACCTTGATTCACAGCTTGTCATCCTTCAACTCAATGGGAAATATTCCATCGGAAACCCTCAGATATTGAGAATGTATCTACGTATATGTCTACTAGAAAGAAATTTTGATTACATTACATATCATCATATTCCTAGACACATTAATACATTAACAGATGCATTAGTTAATTATGTGCTAGATAGACATTTACGAAACATGTAAAAACTCAAAACAAAAACATTTGTACCATAGTAAGTAAGTAAGTACATCATATATATATATGTGTGTGTGTGTGTGTGTGTGTGTGTGTGTGTGTGGTAATGTTTGTCATATATCAAAACCTCAAAAAATAATA
Organism: Pinus taeda; assembly: GCA_000404065.3. Classification (NCBI taxonomy): domain Eukaryota; kingdom Viridiplantae; phylum Streptophyta; class Pinopsida; order Pinales; family Pinaceae; genus Pinus; species Pinus taeda. Next base: position 9,636 of record APFE031596342.1, on the reverse strand, counting down.
TGTGTGTTCAAAATACATCGATGGCTCGTAGGCCTTATACATCAGTGGCTCGAAGGCCTCAGAAATGCGGAATACCATATCTATGCACTAAACAACATGATGCTCATGATAGCATGTAACTTCTCAAACTACATGCATTAGGAGTCGGTGAATCCAATCTGACATCCCCACCATATGCCTCTGGTACTGGCGTGGGACATCACCCATCCGGGCATACTCTGGGATCCCATGGGTCAAACCCTCAATATTCTACACAATTTCCTCCTCATTGTCGCTTCCCTATTGATAAGGAGCAACATCGAACTACCAAGCAATGCGCCTGGTGATCGGGGACATCCTGGCAGGGCGTTCTGGTCCAACATCTACATTCATAAAATCAAAATGTCATGAACAAATATATCTCAAAAACAATAAAAAAACATCCAAAAAAAAAAAAAAAAAATTTACCTCCATCATGATAATCCTCCCCCTCTAGGAGCGGCATATCTAGATCTCCGCAAAAGTTGGTACCATTGTAAGGCCAATCCTCCACTATGATCAGTTGTCATCATAGCCACGAGAAAAGGACAGGCTTATAGGACATTTGTTGGCCCCTGGTAACCCTGGGCATCAACTCACTCCAACGAACCATCCGTGGGTCTCGTGGCATTGGCGATTCCACCTCAGTTAGCTGGTATTGGAACAACGGAACCTGCTCTAGGAAGAAGGTCACTAGCATAGACCCATAGCAAAATTGCTTCATGTTTCTCACCTTAACTTTTGATTGTTGGCACTTCATGTTGACTTTCATAACTTCCACCTAGTTAATGATAGTGTGCGTCGTGCAATCGATAGCATATTGAAACTTCAACTTACTGGTCTCATGTGGTGCTTGGGAGACCCAGCCACTCTGTTGACGGTCAACAATAACACTCTCAACACAAGATTTTGAACTGTCGTAATCTCGGCCTTGCCACTTTTTGATTTGAGAGCTTCTAGGCAATGTTCGGCAAGTAGCATGGTCATACTTTCCCCAATTGGCCTTGACCCATATAAATTTACTAGCTCCTGTCTCCAGAACAGTGCTGTGATGAAATAAATGTCTGAAGTTTCCAACTTCAACTCTTGGTCACCACTGATGAAAATTTCCTAAATCACGTCCCAGAGACTGATCAAGTAACGTAGCAATTCAGGTTGAGCCAGTAGACATGGTGTAAGGAGGAATTTAAGGAGCCCAAAGTTCCTCAAAGTATCCAAGAAATTTGGGTCAGCCATTGCTTGGGTGTCAATATCCTCATGCTCGCGTTACTTCCAATCCACCATTTTCACGATTTTTTCCCTGCAAAAACCATTTAATCAAGTCAATAATCATCTTTGGCCAAAAAAATTGGATTCAATGGTCAAATTGAGAAAAAAAACATGAAAATTAGTTTTTCAAGGTGTCGGCGCGATTGTTTTAAAAATAGTAGCACTGATGGTGTGGTTGGAAGTCTTAGCAACCTCTGATTGGCGCGATTTTGTGCACAAAAATTGCGTCGATCAAGGGTGATTTGTTTTTCCAAAGCCTCTTCATGAAATCAAAAAAGTGGATAAGAACAGGTGAAATAAGTATGAAAATGGAGCTTAGGTTCTTGGCTCTTACTTACAAATGATGGCTTGACAAGTGACCTCCCGAATCTCCCCCACTCTACTCCAGAAAAATTATGTAACAGCCCTTTATAAATACCACGGATGATGGGACATGTATTCCAAGTTGAATGTTGAGAAAGACATCCTAAGGGGTGTTCATTTGATTGTTTATGGCTAAGGAAATTGGAAATGGCATTAAAGAGGCAAAAAGGAATTTTAGCACATTTATTTATGAAAATAATGGAAAAGATGAGAAAAAGGAGGTGAAAGGTCACAAGTTGTATGTGAGGAGGAAAATGAAGGAAAATAGTGGAAATTAGGACAAAAAGGAGGTGAAAGGTCATAGGTTGCATGTGTGGAGGAAAATGAAGAAAATAGAGGCCTCATTAATAAAAAGGCTTCTGAGGATCAGTGGGCAAGACTTGGTCAGTTTAGATTTGGAGCTCTCTCATTATTCTCTCTCTCTCTTTCTCTCATACTCTTGGACATTTAGAGTTTTCTTGGAGCACTTTGGCATTGGAGCAAGAAAATCAAAGAAGGCAAGAGGAAGCAAGGATCAAGTAGGGAAACGCAGGATCAAGCGGCTACAACAGGCTTCATTGCAGGTATCAACTTGCATGTGTATTTTCCTTGCTAGATTTGGCATGCATGGGATTTCATGTGTATTTTCTTTGCTAGATTTGGCATGCATGGGATTGCATGTGTTTCTTTTCTACCATGGAATTTGCCAAGTGTGATAGTATTTTTAGCCTAGCCTTGCCATTTCTTGATAGCTTTGATGAGATGGTTTCTCTCATGCGTTTTGTGGGGGATGGCCAAATTGGACTCAAAGCTAAGTGGGTGGATATCCGAATTGACAAACACATGGTGGTAGTGGTCCCTAAACTAGACTGAGGATGCACGAAGCCACTGGCCTAGTGACCCCTGAACTAGATATTGGGCTACAGTAAAGCCAAATTGTGTGCCTTAGTGGGCCTAGGAATCCTTGTCGGTGAATGGCGGGATATACGATAAAGTCAAGAGGTGGATTTTCTCTCCATTGAGCCTAGTGATTCTAGGATTGAGTGAACGGTAAAGTCTGGAGAGTATGTCTCAGTGTAGGTCCTAGTGATCCCTAGATCAGACTGTGAATACATGGTAAAGCCTAAGAGACTAGGAGGCACTCAAATTCCTCACAATGTAGGTGGAGAACTCCGGTGGCATGCACATTAATTGGTGTTTTTTGATGTATTCTATGAGTCCCACATTCATGCTTGGAATATGGCATGGGGGGTGACTGGCTAAAGAGAGACTTGGCTCATCCAATCTATGGTCGGGTGGAACGTGGTAGTCCCATCACTGGTTGGTTCATTGCATTTATTAATGATAAATTCATTCACTTGATTTTCATGTGAAAATGTATTGATATATATATATATATGGAGTTTTATGGATGATATGTTTATTGTATTTCTATTCCTATTATGTTATTTATATGCACATTTACCTCATAGGGTGTTACAAGTGGTATCAGAGCATGGTTCAAACACTTGGACTGGATGGGCTCTATCATAGATAAAATGAAGAACAAAGGTTAAATTTTAGATGTTTTTGTCATATCTGTTATAACTTTTCTTCTGTGGAATATTAGAAGTTGAAATGTTTTCCATACTAAAGGTAAATACCACTGATAATGTGGTAAAAATTTCAAATATTGGTTCATAATACTTTAGGAATTATGATCCAAGGAAGATGACCTTCCTGAATGCACCTTTAAACACGTCATGTTGGAATTTCTGCAATAAATTTTCTTATGTAGGCTTTCAGATGCTAGAAAATTGTCCACATTGAGGAGTCATACCAATGATTATGTTGTAGAAATTTCAGATATTGGGTCACAATATTTTAGGAGATATGTGCAGAGGGAGCTGAGCCCTCTGAATGCTCCTAAAATCAGGCCTCAAATAGGTCACGTTGACATTTTTGTTATAACTTTTATTCTGGGAACTCTCAGGAGCTAAAATGTCTTCCACAATGTAGGGAAATCCCACTGATATTGTGATAAAAAATTCAGACATTTATTCGCTATATTTTAGGAAATATGACCAGTGTAAATCGAGCTTCCTAGATACTCCTAGAATTATGCACCAAATAGGATTGTGCTGGTATTTTGTTATATATTTTCATCTATGAAATATCAGAAGCTGAAACTTGAACCATAGTCAGGAATAATTATACTAATCATATGGTTCAGTTTCCATAACTTTTACTACTACTGTTTAGGATATATGCATTGAATCATTTGCTATATTAGTTTGCATGCAAAGTGTTTGATAAAATGTTTAAATGGTTCAATGATAAATTGCGTACAAATTGTTTGATAAAACGCCCCAATGAGTATGTTGTTTGTGGTTGGGGATAGTATTGATGTGTAATAGTATTGTGCTATTTGATATATTCTTACTTGTATGCAAATAGTTTTCTATATTAGTTTGCATGTAAAGTGTTTGAAGAAATGCTTACATGCAAATGTAATAGTATAGTAGTTGTTTGAAGAAAATGTAAAAATATGTTAATTGTTTGAAGAAAATGTTATTTTTTTAAGATGGGATAGTATTGTGCAATGATAATATGGATGTAGTTGATCTATGTCTATTTGCATGCAAATAATTTGAAGAGTTGCATGTAGGGAATTTGAAAGGTTGCATGCAAGGAATTTGAAAAGTTGCATGTAAGGAAATGGAAAAGTGGCATGCTTTTAGTTATTATGTTACAAGTGGAATAAGTGCAATTTTTTGACTTAATCTCATACAAAATGTATGAGAAATGAAAATCAATTTATTTTCAAGTGTGGTTAAATTTAGTAGAGCTTTGGAGATCCCATTTCCATAATTGGACAATGGAGATCGGGTCATTATAGTAGCTTCCTCCTTCTACCTTAGTGTGGACCATGGATAGTAAGGGGGTATGCTTATAGGTTGTTAGTATTGGTGAATGTTGATCTCAAATTAATAGACACGATGCCTTGATTTTTGGAACATGTGACTGACTGAGTATGAATTATATGTCACTTACAGGTTGATTTCATGATAGCTACTTACATCCTTGTATGTTAAGTTACATTTTTGAATATTTTGATTACATGTATCAGTCTTGTAGGTTGATTACAAGAATTGATGGCTTATGTTCGACTACATGTGTTAATGCGTAGGTGTAGTTGATTTTGCATTGCTTATGCATATTGTTGGTTGCATGTAGCAATGTGTACAATGGAGTAATGGTTGTTTTCATGCTTGAGGTCATGGTTTGTGTAGTTGATATGGTCATGCCTTGATGACTGGACTCTAGCTAGAATGATGTGTATATGGTTTGGTACTCATGTGTTATATGTCCATATGCAGTAGTTATGCATGTATGGTATTGGTTATAGTATGCATGAATAGTGGGTCAAGCATGCCTTGTGAAATCATGGTATGCAAGTTAGGTCATCATAATGTTATTGGATGTTATAATGCTAGTATGTTGGCTGAGATAGAGCAAGAGATGCATATCATTATAATGAAGTTGCGGCATTGGACTTTGGGGTAAGAGCATATCGTCATAAAGGTATTGTATGTTTGACATGCAGGTATGTAAGTTAAGGATTATTATATGCATTAGGGTTATATACATTGGGTTTATGAACATGTATTTGATGTTATGGTTGCATTCATTATAAATGTTAGATGGTTAGTGTAGTTATATGCACATGTGTCAGATAGTCAAGAATGATAGTAACCTATAGTTGTATGCATTGTTATTGTTGTTTTATATTAGATAACCTAATGATTATGTTGTATGTTGTGGATGAGTATGATCTATAGCTTATTGTTGTTATATGTTATTATCTTGATGATTAGGGTCATTTCATTGATACATTGATGTTATAACTTGGATTGGTCATATGTGTTGTTATCACAAAACCAGTACTGATGGCTGCTAATCAGTAAGACCTTATGTAACTAGTTTCAGACCAGGCTTTTAGCTAGGGATTAGCCTCCCTAAACCTGAGAGGGCTCTCTCAAAACATAACTAATTGATTTATCTTTAAGACAAGAGGGCTAAACTGCTTTGAAAATGAGAATTTATTACTTGCTGGTTGGACAGACAGCATAACATTTCTCCATTGGGCTCATGAGTCAAACATCTTCTAGTAAACTATCAACTGTCTCATTCATGAATGCCAAGCATGTAAATGTTTTAAACATTCAAGACAGACTCAATCAAATAACCATCAACTGATAAGTACACATCAGGAATCTGAGCACTAGTGAAATTCAGAAGTGATTGTGTACCTAAGGAAGCTGAAAAACATGAAGGACAAGACCTCAACTTACAAGTATACACAGGAAGTCTGAGCAATAGGTGAATTCAGAGTGATTGCATACTCATAAAGCTGCAAAACTTACATCTGGTAAGACAAAACCACCAACATCTTGAGCATTTTAACACATTATGAATCTTGGGAAGAATAAAACAGTCTTCTTATTACTGTAAAAAGCTTTATACATAAGCCAATAAAAAACTCTGTTTTTTGCATAAGTATCCAACCTCTTTTACATCAGAGTTTTTCCTATATATAGGAAAACAAAGCTAGACTACCTTGAGTCTCCTCCTCCAGCATGAGGGGAGCTCGATATCCTATCATTAATTACCTTATCTATATCTAAACAAACTTTTTTTTAAATACAAAGGTATTGTGCTTTCAATACATAGAGTCCTATTCCTATTAAAACTCTAATTCTTCCTCCTCGTGTGCATGATTCCCTCTTGATCTTTGACACTTGTGCTATTTCTGTAGTGGCTGAAATGTTTTTGAAAGGCATTCACTGAACGGGCTGCCTTGGGTTCCAACTGTGCTGATGACTCAACATTTGGTGAAGATATGTGCCCTGTTTTCACGGTCCCTGCTTTCCTTAATCTGCTCGGATATATAACAGCATGTTTGAAGCCTTTAATAACCCCTGGTATGTACTGCTGCCATGTTGCTGATGCGCTGTAGGCGGGATTGATGGACATGTGTCTCTCTTTTCAAAAATAACTTCCCGCTCATGATAACAAACTCAAACTGTCTGTTCTGCGTTTAAAATCAATACCTACAGCAGTTTCATAGCGCGCTACGAAACTGCTGTGTGAATTAAAAAACACAGTCTTCCACTTTTTGAAAATTGTCCCACCTTGAACTGTACTTGAAACATTTAGCAGAGGCACACTTCAACAGAAAGCTGATTACAAGTTTGACTGTCTTGATCGATAGTTCTCTCATGTTCAGTTTGTGTCTTATCTTTTATAGCCAAGACTCTACTCGGTTTGTATACCTTATCCTCAATTTCATTTCCTGAAAAAGGAGTACCAGATATGTCTCGTCCTTTAATATCTTAATCAGAATTGATACAGCTACCATTGCCAAAAACCTTGAGTACCAAGTCTGTATGCTACTATCATATTATTTCCATAGCTTCACGCATTTGTCATGACTTGCAGATGCAACCATTCCAGTTGCCGGAGACTGAGCTAACCCTGCAATGAGACTTTCATGAGCAGGAAGAGTCATGCTTTTGTTCTCTGCCATATTCCATAATTCCAAAGACTGGTAACAGCCAATGACCAAGAGTGATGAGTATTTTGGATGGACGACACAAGAATGGAACTTGTTACCATTACAGCTGAGTTCATGAATGCATTCTCCACGAGAGGCTAACGACCAAACCCTTACAGAATCCTTTCCACCAGCTTCATTTATGTTTGCTTGCAATTGACTCATAGCTGCAGCTTCTTTTGCCTGGATGCCTGAAATAAGCTCAGCCCATGCGCTAAGCTTTTAGATGAAATAACCAATCTTCCATTTCTGTACTCTGGATTTTTCGTATTCATTAGATGGTGAGAACTGGCAGACACAACAATTTCCTCCATATAAGTATTAAGAAGCTCCAAATCTGAAAAACGAATGGATCCCAAATCATCACATTTAAGATCTTTTGCCGTAAGAATCTCTGATATATGGTTCCTATTGTCCTGAATATGCGAAGGACACTTTTGAAGTTACAATTTATAGCATTTCTTCTAATTCAAGCAGCATCTTCTTCCAACTTTTTTGGTACTGAAACAAACCCAACACTTCTTATATTCCGACAAATGGCTCCAAACTGCGCTTCTAGTGCAAGCAATCCATCAACTGATTTCCACACTGAGTGACGATCTTAATAGGAATACATAAAAACATAGAAACAAAAAACTTCAGAGAATTCTCACAGAGGCACTTGGGGCCGCTTCGCTTTGTCTTCCAGTTATTGTAACAGGGGCAGACCTGCTTGTTTCCGTAATAGCCAGGGGGAACGCACAGACATTTCGTGCAACATTTCTAGCAGTAGAACATACATGGCTTCCGATACTGCATCTGAGAACATCTCGTTGTACAGGCATTTGGGCATTGAGATGCATGCAAGTTGCCCTGTCCATTCATTGACTTCTGATCTTGAAACTCAGGACGTACCAGATCTTCAGCTCCTTCCATGGCCATTAAGTTTTTCTTGCGAAGACCAAATTGCGAGAAATGCCACCAGAACTGTCAATAACATCAGCCCTACCCTCGCCATTGCTCCCGGAACTTCACTGCTTCTACTTCACATCTTCTTTGAGTACCTTTGAGCAATTGTTGCATCAATTCTTTTACTCTGTCGTCTGAATATTTCTCAGATAACAATTTTACAATTTCTTTCCCCTTTCTTATTATCAAATTTCCATCTTTATCCATTATAAACATCCATGAAGAAGGATTATAAAGAGGCGCATCAGGAACCCTCAGCATTTCCCATAACTGAATTTGACATGTAGCATTAATTCCCTCTTTCAAAAAGCGAATACGTGCCCAACATCTCATAGCTTCATACTCAGATAAACTTAACGAAAAGATTCCTCCTATCTCTTCTGACGACATTTTGGAATATAAATAATGTAAATGATATCACTCGATTGTGTCAACACATTCTTCATGGAATTTGTAATCTCCTCTGAGAGAAAGGAGCATACGTGCATATCATTTTTTGCTGACCCGTTGCCTCCCTCAATTGCTCTGCCACGCGTTTCAAATATTGGAAAAGAAACATTGCATGAGACCAATTGCTCTGCCACGCGTTTCAAATGTTGGAAAAGAAACATTGCATGAGACACAGCCTCCCTTTGCGTCTGTTCTCTTTGTATTTGATTCATTCCAAACATTTTCCCTTTTCCAACGAACGGCGCTTGTTCATAAAGATTGAAATGACATGCCGACGTGGGGAGAAAATGATAGGAAAAGCATTTTGTACAATAATATCTGTCCAACAGGAGACATCATTTGGGTATATCCTTGGAAGTATCCACTCATATTGCCGCTAAAAATTAGAACGACCCTTTCTGAATTATGGAAAGCTTCCTTTAAAATGGGCTCGTTCATCACTTGAGTTACCCAATTTCCCTTTTCTTTCAACTTATAAACAACAAATTCCGCAGCGCTTCACAACTCCATCAGAATCCATATCTGCTGCTTCAAGGTCTGTCACCGTAGTCTTGCGGGTAGTAACCCAATGCACCAACGACTGCTGCCTGCCTTCAGTTTTTGCCTCAGCAAGATACAAAAAGCACTGAGCGAGACATACAGTACTGACCAAGATCCAAATAACAGCAAAGATGCGCCCCCCCCTTCTGTTGAAAAGCTTTGATCTCCATATCCTAAAATTGTAATGGTTGAGCAAACACAATAAAATGAATTGAGGAAATCCAAACCCTCAAACTCGTGCAAGACAACCATACCAACTACAATCAGTGCCAGAAGGATCGCCAGAGATGCTAATAGCTTCCACTGTGCTTTGTGAGTTTGAATTTCATTAGAAAACTTATCTAGGCCATGACTTTGAGGAGCAGATGAGGCCGAAGCTCTTTGTGTAGATTAGAAAACACATTCTCGTTGATTAAACTCGAGTTCTTGTATTTCTCCACAAAATCGTCCTTTTTTCTGAACTTGTCCTGATC
>APFE031596341.1:0-22641 GCA_000404065.3 Pinus taeda | reverse complement strand
ATTTTACCTTCACCTGAATGAGTTATCTGATATACAGATAGAAGGTTGCAGGATAAGGTTGGAAAACATAATACATCATTGAATTGACCATTGACTATATGAACAGTTCCAGTCCCTACAACACTAAGAGATCTATCATCACCAACATATATATTTTGGTGTTACAATCATTTATAGAAGAAAACATGGCTTTGTTTTTGGCCATGTGATAAGAAGCTCCAGAATCAATGAGCCACTCATGAGAATGAGAAGAAGAAGATACATTTAGTGCATCACCAGACCGAGATGCTTGACAACCACATGCAAAAAGTGTTATTCCTGAAGATGAAGTTTAAGTTGAAGAGTGCTCCAAATGGATGTTATGTTTCTTAATTATGCTTCCAAGGCTTCCATCTTCTTAAAGCATTTGGATTCTAAGTGGCCATCTCAATTACAGAAGTGGCAATATCTATTAGTCTTCTTCCCTTTGTTTTATTTGCCTTATCATTTTGTTGAAATGATTTTTCATTTTGAGACTGGAATTGCTTAGGACCCTTGTTTGGTTTATGACCATTCCTTTTAGGATATGACTTCTTAGGATTCTTTGAATTTGGTTGTTGTTGAGCGGCTAAGGCTTTCTTAGAAGAGTTTCCGAGATTAAGAAAACCAAGATGTAAGAGTTTTTGTTATTCTCTTATTAAAGAATCACAAAAGGAATGAAAGGAAGGGGCCTTGTAGGCTTGTCCTTGAGAAATGAAGGCTTCTCTTGTAGAATGGAAGGTGGAAACAAACACAGACTAGGTTGGTCCCAACTTAGTAAGAATAGAATAGATAAGGTTACTATCTTCTTTCTTGACCTTAACACCTTCCAAGAGAAGTCTAAGGGTCTTGAACTTGGACAAAAAATCTTCAATGGAAGAAAAATTATTGGGGTCCAATGTAAGCAACTCATTTTTGATTTGATGGGCTCTAAGTTCATTTTTAATTCCAAAAAGTTTAGTGATCTATTTTATTGCTTCATCAGGAGTATCAAGTTATGCAATATGGAATCTAAGATCTGGAGAAATAGACATCCCTATCAACCCACGTGCTTGATCTTGCCTATTTTCCCATTTAGCTGCCTTATCTTGATCTTTTAGTTTGGTTTCTTGGCCTGAGGCTATTCTGTAAATACCTTTACTTCTAAGTAAATCCACAATGTAGGACCACCATTGGAAGTAGTTGGTGTTGTCAAGAATAACTTGGCATGGACTTTCCATTTTAACAGAAACTGAAGCTATAGATGCTAAAACTAAGTGTTCCAATGGAAAGATCTCGAAAAATTAGGTTGATTAAAAAAAAACGGCTCTGAAAATGGTTTCCGGATGAAGAAGATATGTTTTTTTGAAGAAAAGTTGTTGAAGATGCCAACGAAGTGTGGGAATGTGCAAAAATGAATGATAATGTCGTATTAAAAAAAATCGCTCCCTTTCCAAACTTAATCTAATAAAGTAGTTTTGGACCAGGAAGGATTTGAACTCAAGACCTCTATTCTCATAAAGTAGCTTTGGACCAAGTGAACTAGATTAAAAGGTTAGTAATTTTTGGAAAAGAGGAAGGATTTTTTTTTGTTAGTCACTGAAGCTTTGGGTTGCGTGCTTACTTGAGAAAGCTCTTTTTCCCTACAAAACAAAAAACAAAAAACCCAACATGAACATACAAAAAAAAAAAAAAAAAAACTTACGGCTTCAAGTTAGCTTTACCCGGAAACTAAATATTTTCCTCAATGTTTCTAATTTTCTGATATCACACTAAGGTGTGGCGGAAAAGAGCATATGCATGAGAAAATTCCTTCCTCTTTGTTTCTGATTTGCCCAGATCGCACAGAGTTCCAGGGCAAAAAGCATATGCAAAAATGAAAGGTATAGATCCGTAATAAAAAAAACAAAGAGCTAAATAAACTGAAATAAACAGAGAGAAAATAATTAGAAACTACAAATAAACATTGTATACCTCTAGATCTTAAAATTGACGTAGCTAGGGCTACCAGAAACCTTTTCGCATGAAATGAAAGGGGTTCCTCATTGGAACAGATGCTCCTAACACAATAGAGCAGTCCTCTCGGCCCGAGAGCAGTCAGAAACAGTAGATCTAGGAAACCGCAGTCGGATGCAGTTCTACCGACTTCAGATTTGGATCACCAACGGATGTGGCCCTCAGATAGCTTTGATACCATGTAGGAATTTACAGGGTAAGTTCCTCAGACAGAACACCAAAGGACACTTCTCACAAACAGATCACAGAACAATACACCAGTATTTTTCACGTGGTTAAAACCCTCAAAGAGGAAAACAGTCCATGACCTGAGCCAACTTGGCCACTTCAGGCAATTTATTAATAAAAGAATGAAAAATTTACATAATCTTCTCTCATGAACGGTTACCCTACAAATGACCCTCCATGCTCTTTGAATAGAGATCATGGACCAATCGGGTGTTAAGCCACAAATCAAGTGTCGGTAATACCGAGGAGAGAATTAACCACCAGATCACTACATATCATGACCGTCGGATTGTAAGTTACAAAAGTACATAGTAAAGAAACACACTTTACCTAACTCTACACTAGACTAAGTTATACTTAAATATTTCCTATGTGTCAAAATATCCTAATAGTTCCCCTCTAGAATTATGCAATTTTCAAGGGGAGCATCTCATCTAGAAAAATGCATAAGTTCGGAATGGAATCTTGCAGGTGGGAGACAAACAAGTTGACATGCACAGGCTCACGGGACACTAAAACTCAGTTGAAGCCTATGTACTTGATAGTGCAATACATGCTACTAAAGATGGTTGGTAGGGAGGCTCCAAAATGAAGCTAAGGCAAAATTTTGGATGGTGGTTGTAGCCGCTACAACGGGATTCTAGATCCAAAACTCAAAGGCTAGAGGAACACTAGAAAAGGAGGAGATTTTTCCCCTTAGAAAGGGGCAAACCATACATGCAATAATCAATGAAGGTTATCTCCTAGAGTTGTAGGGTATTATCATTGGAAAAAATATTGAAGTTAAATTCATTAATCAACAAAGAATAACCTTTAGTTCTTCTACTCTAGGAGACAAAAATGGGGGATCAAGATATCCTTCAAAAACAACATAAGATTTGGAATGAAAGTGGGATTCTTTCTATTAGTTAAATAGTAAGCCTTGGATGGTGTGTCCACCCTATGGGATAAATCATTGCTCAGGTTTCTTGATCATCGGTTGTCCACCCACTAATTTGCTACCAGATTTATTCATATCAATCTCAAATAACATTCATGGGAAAAGAAAAGGGGATATTAAGTTAGAGATTAGTTTCAAGAAATTTGGAAGATCTCATCCAAAATTTAATTTTTTTGGACATAAAACATTCCTCCAACAAATTTGCTTTGAGCAAAAAAATTATGGACTGCATTATATTTCTACTCATCTATATAGATTCTTAATAGCACACTCACTCTTGTCTCAAAATATATTGCTTTGTTTTTTAATCCTTGAAATATTTCAAATCACATACCATTTTTTCTTGAGATCAGTGAAAATATTGATTTTAGGCCCCTTCCCTTATGTTATTATCCAATATGGGGACGAACAACAGGTTTCAACGATCTAGTAAATAAACTTCGGAGTTAATGGATCATGGGCAACCGAGTGATGACTCGAGAACAAAAGATCAAGTGATTAAAAATCACATTAAAAAAGAAGGATCAAGAAAAATAGATAGATAGACAATCAAAGATATAGGCACATGAAAAGAGATTGGAAATTATACAATCCAATATAAAGGATGTCCCTCTGACAAACGGCCTGCCTAAGGAAGAAAGGGAAGAATTTCCAAATTATCATAAAGCAGTAAAAGAGGAAGAGGAAATTTGGTGTTTAAAGTCCCAAAGTATTTAGTTAAAGTAAGGAGATATAAATACAAAATATTTTCATTAACAGAAAAAGAACCTAGTCTAGAAAAATAACATCAAAGAGATAACAAAAATAGATACTAAAATATTAGAATTTTCTCAAATCAAGGAGGAGGTGGTCCATCACTTTAGTGATTTGTACAACACCAAATCCCTAGGCAACTCTCGAGTAGGCTTATCAATGTTGGAACAAATTTTGGAATTTGTATCTTAGGAGAATAACCTTGCTTTGATAAAATAGCCCATGGAAGAGGAAATATATCAAGAAGTATTCTCCTTTCAATTCAGATAAAGCTCCAAGACCAAAGAGTTTTTTACCCACTACAAACATTAGTTTTGGGAGATAATAAGACTTGATTTTTTGAGAATGGTGGGTTACACTTTTAAGAATAATTACATAGGGGCTGAAATCAACTCTTCCTTTGTTGATTCCCAAATAATTAAGCCCTGCATTTTTTTCAATATTCAGACCCATTTTTGCTTTGTAATGTTTCATATAAAGTGATTTCTAATATTTTTTCTAGAAGACTTAAGCCCTTTCCTCCAAAAATAATATCGAAAAATCAAGGAGCTTTTGTGGATGAGAGGAAAATGATAAATCATTCTTGTTCAAAAGGCTATCAATTCTAGTTAAAATCAGGGAGACAAAGGCATGATTGTCAAACTTGACATGGAAAATGAATTTAATAGAGTGAGCCATGAATTCCTATATAAGGTGATGACAAAGTTTGTCTTGATACTAAATTGATTCATTGGGTTTCTCTTTGCATAAAATTGCAATAAATTTCCCCCTTGTTAGTGGGAGAGTGGTTGGTTTTTTTCGTGCCTTGCGAGGCCTTTACCAAGGTTTCCCCTAATCTCCATCATTGCATATCATTATGGCAGATTCCCTCAGTCACATATTGGAATTTTAAAGAAGATGTGAGCACCTCCCAGGAATCAAGTTTGTCATAGCTAGTAAGAGCATCAATCACTCTAAATTTGTTGATGATACACTTTTGATGGTTGGAGCTTCCTCAATAACAACAAGATGATTTAAAATGGTTCTGGATAATTTTCTTGAATCTTCAAGAGGTTAAACAATTTATAGGAAATCTCATATTTATACATGGAATATTTCATTTAGAAAGCAAAGACTAATTGGAAGAATAATGGGCTTTCAGTTGGAGGAAACATTGGAAGAATTTAAGTATTTAGGAATTCCTATTCGCTTAAAGTCACATTAATCCCAATCCTGGGAAGGTGTTATTTCAAAGTTCAAAGGAAAATTGGCTTCTTGGGGGGATAGATGGCTCAATACTGCAAGTCTTGTTGTTATGATCAAAGTAGTCCTCTCTGCTTTATCACCTTATCGATTCTCAATGCTTCTTTCTCCACAAAGTATTCTCTTTGTTTTCGTAAAAGAAATTCGCAGGTTTCTATGGGAAGGAGGAAAAATAAGTATAAGTAAATGCCATATGATTAAATGGGGGTATTGTGAAGCATCCTAAAAATCATGAAGGGCTTGACAATAAGGACCCTTTGCTAATGAATAAAGCAATAGGGGAAAAACTGGTTTGGAGATTCATCATTGAAGAAGAAGATTGGTGGAAGTTATTTTTCAAGGAAAAATACCTTCGAGAAAGAATAAGAAGTCTAGATTCAATTTAAGCCTTAAGAGGGTGCTCCCTGATCTGGAAATCATTTGTATTAGCAATCCCTGTCATTTGTTTAGGTCTATATTGGAAGCCAATAAATGGGGAAATATAAATCCGTGGACTGATAAAATAATATATCAACAACCCATAGGAATGTTTCTAGGAGTTTCTTCCACCAAGAGAATTCTTATGTGCTCAAAGAAAATTCATATTAGTTGATATTTCTAGTTGGCACGAGGAAGTTAATTGGGCTGGATGAAAATTTAGAAATATTCCACATAATCTTCGGCACTTGGCCTTCAAGCTTCATGATCAACTGGTGGAATTCATGTCATAGAAATCAGAGGAAGCGGATCAAGCAGGATGGAATTCCTTAGTTAGTTCGATGAAAGAGGGATACGTCGCTCTGCGCTTCTAGTGTCGAGTTCCCCGAAAGTTTAACACTTGGAAAAGAATACTGAAAGCTAATGTCAATCCAAAGGTAAACTTGCTTTTCTATATTCTTTTGATAGAATATTTTTGATAACTAAGAACTCAAGAAAGAGAGGCATTCATGGTCCCTATGGGTGTCCTCTTTGCAAGCAGAAAACACCTCTTGTACCTTTCCAAATTGTGATTATACTAGAGTGCTTTTGATGGAAACAATTTCCCCACTCTTCAGTAGAGTGGAATGACACTCTAATTTTCAAGAATTCTTCTCTTCCTAGACCAAAAATTATTCTATAAGCTTTTTGAAGAAACATAGCTTCAAAAATTATTGGGAAGCTCTCTTAGAATTTATATGTTGGAAAGTATGGTTAACAAGGAATAATGCAATCTTTAATAACATGGATACTCCTCCCCATAGCACATTGATGAAATAAATCTCATTGTGTGTTGAGTTTGGAGCTCAAAAGATGGGCTAGAACTCTTCTCAACAAGCCTTAGACCAAATGGAATGGGATTGGCTTAGAAAATGTATAGTTTTGGACAACTTGTCCCAAAACCTAGAAGCAAGCTTGAAATAGATAAAAGCTAGAAGTTAAGATTGGAAGAGGTAGAATTAAGAGCATGGAAGAGCTTGCAACAAGGATGGGTTCTCTATTTTTATGGGGAATCCAAACAAAACCCAAGGGTTGCAGGAGAGGGACGGGTACCCTATGACCCCAAGGAGGAATAAGTGTTTAGGTACTCATGGGTTCTTAGTCATAGACAAATAATCAATCAAAGATATATGGTCTTTACTATGGGCTTTTGTTAGCTAAAGAACAATAGGTGGACACACTAATGGTTATGGGAGATTCTCTCTAAATGCTGCATCATTTGGTCAAAAGGATTCCTCCCAAAAGAGAAATCTATGGGTAAAATCAGGGAAAGAATTGAGAAAATTGCAAAAATATCCCATCCAAAGCATATTTCCATGTGCTAAGAGACTTCAACAACATCGCCATGTCCTGAAAGACTTCAACAAAGAAGCAAACAAGTTCATACTTAGACATGCATGGCTTAATCTTTGAGACAAGCATATGACTATTGGCAGAATCAACGAGGTAACCATCAAAAAAACTATCACTGATTTAATGAGCCACCTGGACTAAGTTAATGAGCGGTTTAAATTGAAGATAAGTGAATTAAAGGCCAATGGCTAAATCTGGCAAGTTTTTTTTCATGTGATTTTCGCTTAAACTTTTGTTATAATTGGTTGATACAAAAGTCTCAATTGGATAATTGGGGTGCTTACGTGACTTCGTTGCGTCATTGATGACTCACTTGCCTGCAATAGTGTCATTGAAGATTTCAGCTTCGATTAGTAAGTGCAGTTTACTTTGTGTTTTGGTGGGTAATTGAAACACATTGAGTGGTCCTTTTGCTTCCATTATTTTTTCCTCAACTCATATCATTTATTGAGTTATCAACAACTCTTGAGTTTTTTCATCCCTCTTATGGTATTCAATTGTTCTTACTATCGATGTACCTACACACTAACAACCTACAACCAAAACTTTAGAGGTATCATTCCCCGTATATTAGCAATTTTATAGAATTGAGATATCTCGACTTATCATTGAAGTAGTTAATTGGATCTCCCCTGCGTCACATTTTTCCCTTAAGAATGTTGATTATTTTCTTTTATCAAATAAATAACAATTTCTGTATTTTCTTGCTTCGTATAATTACATAAAGGATTAGATATCGATATTAATAAAATTTTTGGCAGTTTCCAATTTTTTTATTTTTTATTCCTTTTCGTTTAGATTTATCTCTTCTTCCTTTTTACGGATTTTTTCCTGTATTAATGATTTTCGGCGATTTTCTTTTCTCTGTTCTCCCTGTCAATTTTCTGCCATTGTCACTTTTTTTATAATTTATTTGTATTCTTATTTTTATTTAAGTATCAATAATTTTACAGGAAATTTCCTATGTCCTTGGAGTGTTTTTCATTATTGAAAATTTTACAATTTTGTTTTCCTAATTTTCATGGTTTCATCCCTTTTTGGTTTCCAAATTTCACTTATTTTATATTTTTGATTTTTTCAACGCTGAATTTTGTGGAAGACTTCTATTACTTTTGAGAGGCTGAAGGATTTGAAATTCTTCAGCCTCTGTTCCCTTTGACGACGAAATCATAGTCACATGACAGGCTTTGCGTGTAGTTGGAGCCTGTGATTTATAAGGAGATTGTTGATTTTTACAACAGTTGTTTTTAGGCAAATTACTGCGTGAATAGGATCTTGAAATAGTATTCACGTCTGCATCCCTGCAAGGGTCATGCCTGTATCTGTTAGTAAGATATCTACTTTTTTGCCGTTAGTTGAGCAAGGAAATTAGTGACCTGTGTTGTTTTGATGACCCTGGCCTTTTTGGGGTGTCCTTGGAGGAGGGGATTTTCCACATTATTTCAATATCTTTTCAAAGATTAAGCTCTTAGATGGTTTTGCTTTATATTCCTTTCATTAAATTCCAATTTAGTGTGTGAATGTTACAAAATAGTAGCGTTTCCAATGATTTTGGGATTTAGTGTATGATGACAAGATTCATTAATTGGATTGATTTTCGGATTTCGTTTGGCATTTGGGGAGTTTTTGGTTTCTTTATCTTTTGCACTAGAGCTTTATATTTGGTTTTTGTTCTACGCCTTTATATATGATTTTTCTATGAGAGTCTTTTTTTCCTCGTCTTTCATGAATGGCTGTTGTTTCTATTTGTGTTGAATTATTTGTCATGAATGTCCCAATGATATTTTTGGAACTATTTTCCGCATATAGATTTTTTTGTGTGTTCAATTTATATGATTTTATTTTCTCTTCGTTGTTTAACTCTTAATCTTTTTTACGTGTTCTGCTTTCCCATCACTCCCATTTCTCTTTCTCTATTTTCCGTGATGTTGTTGGTCACTGAATTACAATGATAACTGTATTTTTGCCTTCCTTTCCATTTTTATTAATTTATTTTCTTCATTTTGATATACTATCTTTTGTTTCCCACGGCCCATTTCTCTTTCTCTCCTCCTAGTAATGTCAAGTAAACATATTAATTTTTGCGTTCCCTTAATACATATTGTTGTTGTAGTCTATCTTTTCGACTGCCCATTTTTTTTCTCTCGTTTCCCACGTCAATTTCAACTAAAATGTTTTTTTTGTGTTTCAAGTTTTTGATTGCATTACAGCTTTTCACTTTTCCAATTCAAATCAGTTCCTTTTCTTATACACATGGGTCTCGTTTTTGTGCTCTCTGTTAGGTTTTGTTTGAAATTGATGTTGAAAGATTTCTTTTAATTAGTCTTTCATCTGTCATTATACTATCTTATTTTAATTAGTAAAATTGATATTTGGATTTTTTTTAATTAACATAAGATCAATTCCATTTTTTATTATTAAAATCATTGCATTACTTCTTATATAAATACAATTATAAAATATTAAAAACCATAATATTTTAAATAAAATAATTAAATACCAAATTATTTTACATAGCACATTTTATATTATTATTTAGTATATTAAAAATCATAAACAAAGAATAAGAGGTATTTGTAATGTAAAGGCGATACTTAATATTTTTTGAAGGGTTTTTTCATGTTTTTTTATTTATTTAAAAATGATTAAAATATTTAATAAATAAATAAAGTGATGTTATTAAAAATTTTATTGGCAACAATGTTCTTTGGTTGGTATTGATGTCAATTTTTATGTGTTTTAGCATGGTTTATTGGTGTATCATGATCATAAGTGTGTTGTTATTATTGTAGATGGCTAAAACTATATATTCTAGTGTGATGATGATGTTTTATTAAGGATATGTTACAGATCTGGGTGAAGATTCTTGAGAAAATAAAACCACGGACAATTGCAAGGGTTTTTCCCATGGTATTTGGTGTGAGGGCTTATTTGATGTGGTCATCAAGAGAAGTGGTGTGTAATTAATGATTTATATAGTGTATCTCGATGAGGGAGAAATTAGCATAAATATGATATGCCATTGTTAGAGTTTAGTTGAGCTATAGTGCATAATGAAGTTGTTTGAATATTTGTAGAAGTGAGCGACAATTAGAGAGGTTGAGATTGTGTTGCAAAGGGAGCTGACTTATTTATGTGTTGCAAAGTTCATTTGTTTGCTTTGGGTTCCAGCCTTAAAATGAATGAAAATGTGGCCCTGAGAATTTGAGGAGGATGGGACCTCCAACAAGTGGTGGCATGCCAAGATAGGAGTAGTGACTCCTTGCTGGTAGTGGCAAGCAACCAGTGGATAGGGAGTTGGGGCTTCATAGTTGGTGGTGGCCAACAAACTATTGTAGAGGAGTAATGGCTCTTAGCTAGTTGGGGCTAGCATTTGTAAAACAAATTGATTCATAATAAAAGAAAGAGAAGTAACACAACAATAACAAGGTGGTTTTCTCCCTCTTAATGGTTTCCACCATATACCTTTGTGTCCTATGTGTATGCTTGATATGATGTATATGTTGATTGTTTAGTGTGGTTTACATGATAAAAACTATTGATGATATTTTGTGTAATATTTGACTAATTATTTGAAAAAAATATTTTAAATTATTATATTTGTTATCACTACCGGTTCCCCCCGCCCCCACTCTTAGTAGTGATTTGATTCTAAAAATCAATATCAAAGCAGGTGCCTTCTATTGCGACTTAATCGCTGGAAGGTGGATATGGGAAAATCATGGGTTATCAAAGTGCCGTGTTGCTTAGTCCTACTAATTTTCAAGAATGGAGAGAGAAGGTGAAATCCCAATTATCTGCACTTGGATCTAAAGTATGGAATGCTGTGATGAATGGTTATGATGAAGAACCCCCTATAAACAAGTCCAACAATGGAATGCCCAAGCTAAGTTTACAACTTATGACAATCTTCATAATCCGGATCTTGAGAAAGTCGTGGATCTCAAGTCTGCAAAGGAGAATTGGGAAAGGTTGCAGGCCCTGCATGAAGGAGAAACCAGTACTAATGGCAGAGAAAAGGAAGAAGAAGAAAAATGCCCCTTAAGAGGAAAGTGATCAACCAAATGACATTTTCTCTCCCGGCATCAAAGTGGTATATTTTAAAGAAGAGAGAGAGAGGCTAGATATCAAACTCAACTTAGCTCTACATTCGCTGAAATAGAAAAGCTCTCTACAAAAATAGAGATCTAAAAAAGCTTCTTCAAATATTTGAAGAAAGAGAGTAAGCTTTTAAAGAAGAAATTATTAGTTTGAAAACACGAATAGAACAAGGAAGGAGGATTGAAGAAGGAATGAGAAAGTATTTTAAATAAAAGGAAAATGATTGTGAAAGATTAGAAGTTGAGGTTGTTTCTATGAGAAACAATTTAGAGAAGAAGAAAAATCAGGAGGAAGGAGAATCTAGATCTAAGGCGACATCCAAAAGGACTTTCAAATAAAATGATTCTAGCAAGAAAGGGGGCCAACAATTACATCAATAGCCAAGAAGAGAGTTAAGAAAATAATTATCAATTACAAGATCTTTCACTTCATCATCAGAGGATATAAAGTGCCTCACTTGCCATAGTTTTTCACATATAGTAGTTGATCATAAACAAAGAATGATCAATTTATATCAGTTGAATAGGCAGTTGAAGTTGGAGCAAAAAAGGAAACCTTCTCAACCTAGCAATTAAGGAAGATCATCATCAACCATCAAGTATAAAAATTCCTTTTATGGTCACTTATTACTTATGAAATGTTTTTAGGCACAACGTTGTTGCATGCAGGACTAATGCAAAGAAGGAAAAGAATAGAATGCAGATCAACAAAAGATCTGAGCCTTTTCCACCATTCCTTGGTCACATGAAATGTTTTACATGAGACAATCTTGGCCATCTAACCAAAGATTGCAAGATGCCTAAGTTAGTTGCGTGATCCAGTAAAAAAGAGAAGCTTAATCAAACAAGATTAAAAAGAAATTCTAGAAGCCTAGTCCTTAGAACAAAAAGCAACATATTAGGGTTTGAGAGAGGAAGGAGCACCAAGAGACCTTAATGAATATTTGAAGCCAATTAGGTCTTAGGGGGGGCATGTAAAATAAAGTGCATGAGTTCAAGGGGATCCTCAAAGAAAAGAAAGTTTTTCTTATCATTTTATTGTCTCGATGTAAAATTTTTGTCTTGGTTTTAATATGTCATTTTATCATGTCCTCTAAAGGTGCTTTGATGGCTCTATTGTTGATGTAATCATTATTTTTTATGTGGCTCAAATTGATACTTGAAGTGAAGCCCCAATCTCTATTTGAATACTCCTTTATGACCCTGTGAGCAAGTGTGCAAATCCATGATCTAATTTAAAAGTGTTTCAATTAATGGATATGGTCCAAATCCTCCAACTAGGTGTAATGAAACTAGATTAATAAGTTGTTGATTTAGTCTATGCGTTTTGAGCACTTGTGGAATAAAATATAGGTATATTGCCATGCTAGTATGTTGTACCTGCAATGCAATCAGTGTAAGGAATGGTTAGAGATTTGAAGACACAAAGAACATAGAATGTATATGCATTGAACAAGTCCATGGATTGGTTTTGAATGTTATTGTTGAGAAATTGGTTTAAAAATTTACTATGCTAAGGTTTGAAGGGAATGGAAATTTAGGTTGGATGCTTGAATGCATTGAATTAGTTCCAATATGTACATAGTTTGTCTTATTCATATCAAACGAACATTTTTTCAGTGCATAAAGAATTCAACTATGGGTTGATTTCTATTGAGGAACAATCTAGTCATACAAAAAAGAGGAAGATGTGATGGGCATTTAACTTGACATTTGTGATGTCTTTCATTTCTTATATGAACTAGAGTGATCAAAGGAAATTGGGAGGGATTCGTGTTTGATATATTATTTTCATGTTGTGAAAATCATCCAATGAATAAATCGGATCTTCAAGGGCATGATGGAAAATAATAAAAGTATGATTTGATATTTTTGGCACTCAACCTTGTTCAAAATGGCGATTAGTTCTTATTATATTGACTAGATCTAGTTTCAAGTTGGTGCAACAATGTAGTGGAGCACATTATCTATCTAACCTAATCAGAATGTGAACATGTTAATAGTCTAGTTGTTATGCCATGAATATTTGGTTTAATCTGGGTGATATGGTTGAGTTGTCACCAAAAGAGAGTGGATTGAATTAATATCAATCTATTCATGAGAGTGTTAGTTGTTGGATGTGCATGGATCTAGTTAAAGAGTGAAACATTTTCAATGTTTGATTTAGTCCTTCATATAGCAGATCAATTTGGTTATGTTGATTTACTCATGCATTGACTAGATCTGGTCACCAAATCATTATGGATGGCATGAATGCACTAACCATTTGGTAATGGTGGATCTGGTGTGTTAATTAGTCGTTGATGGGGTCCAAATTGATCCTTTGGGAAAATCAATTTTAAATAATGGTGTTATGTATTGATTATAGGGTTGGAAATTAAAAACATTACCTGTAGAATGAACATGAACAGAGAATGTGTTTTTTGATGTTGTAGAATGAGTGACTAAAGATGGTGTGATGGAAGTGAGATCATTGTTGGAGTTTATGCGCATATAAAGTGTGTTTGGATACTATATGGTAGAGGTTAGAGCGCACATGACAAAGAATTGTGTTGGTCTAGATCAGTCACTCGATACATCCACATTGTCAAAGCTAACACTCTTACTGTATACACAAGTAGAAAAGCCTTATAATTAATAAGTCTCGGGTTTTGCATATATCAACATGGGCTGTTGATTGTATACGAGTTGTAATAAATCTCTGAAGTTTTGTTAGGGTAAAGTAGTAAAGAATGTTGTCTACTTGACATAGCTTCCAGACGGGAAGTCCCAACATACTCAGGGAAGGTTCATGTTTGTTTTTTTTTTTCACAAACATTTTTGTAGGGTTTTGCATCATCTCTAGCAATGGCCTCTATGAATATTAAGTCGGTTCCATAGAATGGCATCAAAAGTACATAGGAAAGTAAAGTAGGAAGTTTTTTTTATTGAGAGTATGTATGTTGTTGTTGTATGTTGTTGTTGTATCTGATATGATTCTAAAGCCATGTATTGTTGAGAGTGAGAGAGGATGAGGTGTTGTTGAGATGTAATGGTTCATAAATCCATGTAATGTTCATATGTTGCTACCGATGTTTAGATGTTGCCAAAATTTTGGATTTCTCATTTATGGGTCGGATTGGTTTATTGAGTCAGGGTTTATCACTATATTGATGGTGCCAGACCCGCCAACATGTCAAGGGATCTCCTGGTAAGAAGTCCCAACTAGTTTTATACACCATTTACCACCCTTGGTAGATTTGATGCTCTATGATATGGCCTAGGGCAACCCTTCCTTACCAGACTTGGTCCATTTTCTAAAAAAAAATGTTTTAAATCCCATACGCAATTATGCCCTATCGAAAGCACATGTACACGTGAGTCAGCCTACACCCAAACTGCGTAGATATGTTAAAACATTAAAAATATATATAATCTCCCTTAATTTAGGTGGGGTTTACGGGTTTGACTCGATACCCACCTACTATAGCCCGTGGGCCAACTATTTCCCAACTGAAAAAACAAATTTGGAGAAGTATAAATACATCTCCATGGGAAGGTCTAAAGGATGAGAAAGGATTAGATACTGATATTATAGTTGATTACATCCCTAATCAAGTCTGAAGATATCGTTGTACCTTCTGCATTCCCAAGTCGTAGGAAACCCATGTTTCCTTCTTGAGATGTTCATCATCCCTTCATGACATCCTTGTGTATACTTATTGAGGAGGATTGTTGAGGCCTGGGTAGGACAGATCTAGAGGACAGTTTCTCTTAGAGCTAGCAGACGACTCAGGTTGTAGTTCTTCCATATTTTCTTTAGCTTACATTAATAAAGAGGCGTTGCCTTGTTCATGATGATTATGGTATTTATGCATTAATTTATGTCATGATTTTCTTATAATATCTCACATTAATGCTTATATGATATAACCTTGATATCATGAACATTCTTTCAGTTATTTTTGGTGTATATGCTTTGCCTTGAATGAATTGCAAGTCTTAAAGCACAAGGAAGATACAGAGGGTTTGAACCTTACGGGAATGACCTTTTGTACCAACCTTAACTGTTTAAGTATTAGGAATACTTGTTTGTGTGTCTCTTTATGTTGTATGCCCTCCACTATGTTGGGGTTCTCAACCCAAGACCCTAGGGTGATTCTACCTGAAACAAAATTGGCGACTTTGCTGGGGAAAGCATTCTTGTTTTTCCTATATTGGGTTGTTTCTTCTTGATCAAGGCCTATTTGATTGATTTCTTGCTTTTACAGTGTCTGTGACCTGTTTGATTCCTGGGCATGAAGTCTGATATTTTGGATCAGGCCTGGATTTTTTGTTTTTCTTTATTGAGCTTTACATACACGCATTTTAGAGGATACAATAGCGTATACATGCTAGTTTCTTCAAAGAAACTCGCATATATGTGATTTTCCTTTGTTTCAGTCACGTATACATGTTGTTTTATCTTTGCACAATCGCATATACCTTATTTTGAATAAATTTTTAAAAATATTGGACCCAGTTAAGATTTTTGCCTAGTGTTTTTTTCTATTTTCTGGTCATTCACTGTCAGTAAAGCTCTGCTTTCATGCAAGTTTTCAGTTTCTATGCTTATCCCTGTTGAAAAACCTAGTCAACCTTGGGTTTTATTTTTTAGTAAAGTTTCAGTTTGGGGTTTGGGTTCAAGGCTTCTAGTATAAGTTCTTGGGTGTTCTAACTTTGTGGAACAAGAAATTGTTTGCAGTTTTATTTATAACCCAACTTTTGGATTACTTTGCTTTGATTTCCTTTTTCTGGTCGGCCTATTTTGTTTTTCATAGTTTTTGAGTGCCTCTTTAGCAATCTTGAAAGTCTTTTTGACATTCTTTTGGTTTTCTAAAGTCCTTTATACTATTGTTTAGATCAATCTATGCAAGTCTGTAGTCCTTTGTCATTTCAAGTTTTATTATATTAATGATGTGCATAACTTACGAATTTTGGGACTCTTTATGCTTGGTTTTGGTCTTGGAATTTTAGTAGTGTTTGTGTTCTCAAAAAAGTTCTTTGGGTTCTTTAAAAAAAAATACAAAAACATCGTTCCTGCCTTTCTTTTTCTTTTCATTTTTCGTTATTGGTTTCCTCATTTTTTTTGAGAAATTGTGAACTTTTTCAATTGGTTTTGAGGGAAGTTTGTCATTGAATTTGTGCCCTCCTCATAGCCAAGTTGGCCTATTGATCTTGTGAAGGAACACATTTTCTTACATGAGCATCCATAGAATCTTACACCATCATTATAGTTTGGATTAAATTAGTTTTCACTGTAGGCATTTTAGTCTTTCTGTTAGATTTTGAGTGTGTGGAGCATGTTTTCTGAAAAAGAAAAAAAATTGCTTTTACAAGTTTATTCGTAGAACCTTATAGAAATCTATTTTCATCGAAGAAAAATAACTACATTTGCATATGGCAGAGTTTCTATTGATTTCTTTTGCGTCAAAACACCACAAGTTTCCCTCTCATTTTACCCGTGACCTAAAGAACAACCTTTTAAAATCATGCGCTTAATTAAAAAGAACTAGATTTTTTTTTTTTTTGTCTTTAATACATCAAAAAGTCTAGCTCTTTAGGGCCTTGGAATAGGCGAGTGGAGAGTTAACTCTCCAAGGCCACTGAAACTATTAAACATAGATGTTGAATAATGAGTGAAATCCAGTGTCGTTAGAAAGACCGAGAAAGCTCTGTTACTGGGAGTCAAGCGCGAGGGAGAGTGAAGACAGGGAAAGAGAAATACCCCCTCTCCTACTTGTTGGATCCCGCTTCAAGATTGTTCCGCATAGATTTTGATATGAACTGGAGTCCATAGTTGATATTCCTAGGGACCACATAGGTCGTTGTAGAGGGGAATCCCGCAGGACATGAGATAGACATTGCATCATGCTCATTAGTACTTCTAGAGGGTACCCTTGCGAAGCTTGGGTACTTGCACCGACAAAGTATTTTGTCTGGGGGTCAGCGTAACTATTTCTGTCACCTTCGCTAGTAGGTTTGGGTTGTGATTATTCTAAACTATCTTTGGAAGGTCCTTGATTTCACTTTCTTCTATTTTGGTGTCCAGTCCTCATCACCGAAAATGGAGATACTTAGAAGTTGCTTGATTTGTTGTATCTTCTATAGAATTTGTTAGAGAGTGCTCTTTGCTTCTAGTTGGCCATATTTTTATAAATACTTTTGAGTCTTTAATTAGTTCTCTTAAATAATTAAAAGTGGTTGATCAACCAGTTCGTCGGTCTAGGAGGCTTCGTGAGCTTTCACCTACAAGTGCAGAGCCTTCCTCCAGAAGGCATAGGAGAAATTCTTCTAGTCATTTCCAATCAATGGCATCAGACGTAATGGAGATTGATCCTCTAGTTCAAGCTATTGTTTCACAGAATAGACCTAGTGTAAGTCGAGATTTGGAGAGGAACACTCTAGTCCTTTCTAGAGTCCTCTTCCAATCGGAAGATGTTATAGAGGTTGGAGAACTCCCTGAGTCTCTTGAGGCTTTTTCTTCTCCTCTCCCTCATGATTATCCAGAGATTTTATTATACGTCGGGGCCCCGAACCACAGGCCTTCGAGCCCTGGTCTATATCAATATTTTCCTTCGATGACCACTGCTGGGAGCATGGTTTCAACTATGAGTGCTACTATTGTACATACTCCTTTCTCAGTACAAGGAGGAGGTACAATTTCCATACCTTCAATCACTCCTAGCACTGTAATATTTGGCTCTACATCCATTCTATCTTCGAGTGGGGGCACCCAAGCTTTTTCCTCCAACACTGATTCTTTCCCCTTTGGAATGCCTTCTAGCACAATTCCTTCGGTTCCCTTAACTTATCCATCCATTTCTTCCACGTCTATGACTTCCATGGTGAGTGGGTCAGCTTCTTTTCAGAGTTCCCCTTTTGGGAGTGTTCATATACCACATTCTAAGCCATCTCTAGGATCAATGCCTTTTCCCTCAAGAGTTCAAGGTTATAATTCTTTCCAAGGATGGACTAATCTAGCTATTAGTAGCTTGGGAGCCGCGAATCAGTTCTCTTTAGGCCAACAGGGGAACATGCCTTACTCCTCCATGAGTTCATTTCATAGTTTTTCTCCCTTTGCTGATGCATGGAACCTTTTTTCATTGGAGGAACTGGATGGGGGAGTGGCTCTGGCCTAGACTCTAGATTCAACTTCTGCTATGGATTGCCTGGATATTGTTTTTCCATTTGAAGAATCAATTCTAGAAGAAATGACGAGTATTGA
The DNA here is from genome assembly GCA_000404065.3 of Pinus taeda. Classification (NCBI taxonomy): domain Eukaryota; kingdom Viridiplantae; phylum Streptophyta; class Pinopsida; order Pinales; family Pinaceae; genus Pinus; species Pinus taeda. Next base: position 4,310 of record APFE031596341.1, on the reverse strand, counting down.
GAGGTCGTGGGATGATTTGCATCATTGGTCATATTTCTTCCCTGATTTGTGAGAAGTAGAATCAAGCTTGTCGAGTCCTTCATCTACTAATTATGTTCACACAGTTTTAAATCCTTTGGCTCCAACGCAGTTTTCAGCCGAAGGTAACATGTTTGTCATTTCAAAAACTATTCTAGTGAACATCTCTAAGAATCCCAACGCTATCAAGAATGTCATCATTGGAGTTGATTGTTCCCTTGAAGAAATTCGAATTTATACCAATCTCTTTAAAGAGTTTCGATATGTGCTTGCTTGGTCTTATGAGGAAATGCATGGGATAGATCCATCTATAGCCCAGCATGAGATCACTACATATGAAAATGCAAAACCTATTCATGAGAAGCTTCGACCGGTAAACCCTAGGAAAGCAACAGTTATCAAAGCTAAGGTTGAATAGTTTCTTAAGGCGAATTTCATACACCCCATTCCTTTAATTGAGTGGGTATCGAATCTAGTCCCAGTTGACAAGAAACAAGGAATAATCCATGTGCGCATTGACTTTGGGGACTTGAATAAGGATTGTTTTAAAGATAATTACCCCACACCATTTATTGATCAAATTATCGATGAGTGTGCAGGTAATGAGGTTTTCTCTTTTATGGATGGATTTTCCGGTTATAATCAAATCACTATTCGTTCGGAAGATCAACATAAGACAACTTTTATTTTCCCTTGGGGTACATTTGCATATAAGAAGATGCCTTTTGGACTTAAGAATGTTGGAGCTACCTTTCAGCGAGCCATGTCATATTCCTTCCACGATATAAAACATATTATTGAAGCCTACTTAGATGATTTAGTTATTCATTCTCGAAAGAGAATTGATCATCCTAAGCATCTTCGATTAATTTTTGAATGATGTCATTTCTACAAAATCAAGTTAAATCCAAATAAGTGTGTTTTCACTATCACGTCTGGTTGGTTGTTGGGATTCATCGTTTCTACTAAAGGGATTCGTGGAGGATCCCTTCAAGGTTGAGGCAATACCTTAGTTGCCTCCTCCGTCCACTATTCATCAACTTCAAAGTCTTCAAGGAAAAGAAAATTTCTTAAGGATATTTATCGCTAATTATGTCAAGATTACTAAAGGATTTATGAGACTTCTCAAGAAAGGGGTCCCATTTCTATGGGACGATTTCATGCAATGCTCATTTGATGCTTTGGAAAAAGCATTAACCTCTGCTCCTTTATTGAGTCCACCTAATTATATTAGAGACTTCCTTTTATATCTCACTACAGTTGAATTAACTATTGGTATGGTTTTGGTTCAAGAAGATGATGCTTTCACTGAGCACGTAATATATTATTTGAGCCGAGACTTAGTGGGCCCTGAACTGCAATATTCTCCCATTGAGAAATTAGCTTTGGCAGCTTTCCATGCTATCCATCGACTTAGACATTATATTCTTCTTAGAAAAACTTTCGTCTTAGTAGTTGTCAATCCATTTCAATTTATTCTCAATAGGCGAGTGATTGGGGGAAAATACAACGGACGGATTGTTATTTTATAAGAGTTCGGTATTGAATTCATGTCAACCAAGTCTAAGAAATCGTTATTATTTGTAGAATTGATCTCAGAGTTGCCTTTCGAGGAAGGAATAGTTTATGAGGAATATTTTCCTGATGAACATGTTTTCCTTATTTCCTTGCAAGATCCTTGGTATGGAGATATCATTATATATCTCTAGACTTCGAAGTTTCCTTTCACTTTTTCGAAGGATGAACGTAGAAAGTTACGTCACGGCTAAAAGCTATATTATTATAGGTGACACTTTATATTGTCGCAGGGTTGATTCAATTCTTAGGCATTGTTTAACCTTAGAAGAAGTCGAATCTGTGCTAAATGATTGCCACAGTGGAGCTTGTGGTGGTCATCTATATGGGCTTGCAACAACCTAAAACAATTTGCGTGTAGGCTACTTTTGGCCCTCGATCTTCAAGGATTGTGTTGAAGAGTCAAGAGATGCCACCCTTGTCAGTTTATACTCGAAAAATGTGTGCACAACTAGCTCTGCTCTTTATTGTGATTACCATTGGTTCACTCACGAAGTGGGATATTGATTTACTACTTGCAATCCCCCTTCGACGGGAAATCATAAGTATATCATCGTAATTGTCGACTACTTTATTAAGTGGGATGAGGCTATGCCCACTTTCAAGAACGATGGTGAAACAGAAGCCCTATTTCTCTTCAACCAAGTCATTTCCTGGTTTGGTATTCCCAAAGAGATTGTCATTGACCATGGTAGTCATTTCCAGAACTAGACAATGTATGAATTAGCTCTTAAGGTGGGTTTCCGGCAAGAGCATTCATCTCCTTATTATCTTGAGGCCAATGGGCAAGTTGAATCCATGAATAAATCCCTAAAAATCATTCTGCAAAGGATGATTAACAAAGCTCGATATAATTGGCACATTATGTTATATCCGGAGCTTTGGGCATACCAAATGTCAGTCAAGACTGATACAAGTTTTACTCCTTTTCAACTACTTTATGGGTTGGAATCAATTTTTCCCGTGGAATGTGAAATTCATTCCCTTAAATTAACTGTTTAACATCTCCGAGATATTGCTAGTATTGAAGAACACCTCGTTCATTTGGAACATCTCGATGAGCAGTGTCAAGATGCAACCATAATCAATGAAGCTCATAAAAAGAGAGTAAAAGCTCAATATGATAAGGTTGTCCGTCCTAGGGTTTTCTCTAAAGGTGACCTTGTTTTTCTTTATGACAAAGACAAAGACACCTTAGGGGCAGGCAAGTTAAAATCTATGTGGTACAATCCCTTCATTGTTAAAAAGGTCTTGAAAAAGGGAGCTTATGAGTTGGTTTATTTTGAGGGAAACGAATTGGCGGAGCTCAGAAATGGGCTTTATCTTAAAAATTATTTTGCATAGGCTTCAACTTAGCATTTTCTTGGTTGTAAATGTTGTATATTTGTGCATATCTATCTATCGGTTTCGTAGTGATGTTGATATTTTTGATCTGCTTTGGAAGGTATTGATGGACGATTCGATATATCTAGGTTCACTGATGGTGCTAGTAGACACACCCGTAACCTTGCTTCCGCAACTTGGGTGATTTGTTATCCATCTGACCAATTGTTGGTTTCAACAGGTGTATGTATCATTCATGCTTTGAAAAATGTTGTCGAATATATTGTTATCATTAATTTACTATAAGAGGCAATATCTCTTGGTGTTGATTCATTAGTAGTATACTTGGATTCGCAACTGGTGGTATCTCAAATAAACAACATCTATTGTGTGAGAGATCCTTATTTATATTGCAATTTTCTGCGAGTGTGTTTATTACAAAGATCATTTATTTATATCACATTTATTCATATTCCACGATCAAAAAATTCATTTGCGGATTCTATCGCTAATCGAGCATTAGATTTGCACATAAATCATTCATCACATTAAAAATAAAAAATAATCGAAGAGTCATCTATATATATATATGATCATCATAGTGAAAATATCGGTAGATAAATAGAAGTATTATGTTCAAAATAATATACAAAATTGGGACAAAATCATCCCACAAAATTAGGGTGTATGCCAATAATCATGTCTAATCAAAATATCTGATCATCCATAAGTTTATATATAAGTGTCCTGCTCAGGGTGAGTGTCATGGAAGAATATGATGGCATTTTCCACCTGTCGGAACAATCGCACCCAATCAAGTGGCACTTCTTCCACACACCTTTGCACCTCCTTCGGAAGGTCTTCTATGGCTACCATAGGTACCTAGTGAGTCAATCTCACTAAGTTTCTTTTTACAACATGAAGGGTCCTTTCGGTCTTAGCTGCAGCCCCCTCCGCGTCTCTTATGTGACACATGTGCCTAGGTAGACCAGCAGGTCTTACTGGTCCAATATCTGTGTCATGATCAAAATAATTTTGTAAGTATTTTTCTCATAAAAAATATTTCTACTTTATTTATACTTAAAATCTATTTATTTTTTTAAACATTCCAAAAATCAAAAACATTTTTACCTATGGCTCCCCATGCTACATCCGATGGCAACACCAGATCTGGGTCTCCTCTGAAATCCATGCTAGTGTAGGGGTAGAGTTTTGGGAATTTTTAGTGTCTACGGATAAACACTTAAACACCTAGACTAGTAGCTAAGTCTAGAACAACAGTGCAAAGCATTCTCTACTTTTTCTATAATCAACAAATTAAAATAAGAGGTAAAGAAGCCTACCTATAGCTTTCTCTTACTCCTTATCTCCCTTGATAAAATATAATAAAATAA
>APFE031596335.1:8318-23446 GCA_000404065.3 Pinus taeda | reverse complement strand
AGAGTTAGGTAAAGTGTGTTTCTTTACCATTGTACATTTTGTAACTTACAATCCGACGATCACGATATGTAGTGATTTGACAGTTCATTCTCTCCTCGGTATTACCGACACTGGATCCGTGGCTTGACACCCGATTGGTCCATGAATTCTATTTAAAGCGCATGGAGGGTCATTTGTAGGTTAACCGTGCATGAGAGAAGCTTATGTAAATTTTCATTCTTTTATTAATAAATTGCCTTTAGTAGCCACGTTGGCGCAGGCCGTGGACTGTTTCCCTCTCTGAAGGTTTTAACCACGTCAAAATACTGGTGTATTGATCTGTGATCTGTTTGTGAGCGGTGTCCTTCTGGTGTTCTGTCTGAGGAACTTACCCTGTAAATTCCTACAATTTCTTTACTTATTGAACTGGTAAATTCCTCCTTTGACAGGGGTTTCTTGTAGAGATTCAACCTATAACCATTTACTAGAAGTGGCATCTTTTCCTCATCAATTGTTTAGATATGAACATATCCATTGTCATGGAATTTTTCCTCCAGGTAGGGACCTAACCATCTTGTCATAAGTTTCCCTTTGAAGTCCTTAAATCTATAGTCATATAAGAGGGCCTAATAACCTTCCTAGAAGGTCTCCTCCCTAATGTTCTTGTTATGCTGAAGCTTTTTATGCAATTGAACCACTTCAATATGCATAAGATCCTGCAACCTAAGTTCATCAAGGGCATTCATTTGCTACAACCTCTCTTCCTGAGCTCTTGTCATGTCTATATCAAGTTGTGCTTCCATTCTCAAGGTGTTATATTCAAATTCAATGGACAATGATGCTTTATTACCATAAACCAACTCGAAGGGGGTTAATCAAGTAATGTTATTCCATGTATTATTGTAGGCCTAATTGGCCTCCACAAGTCTAGCTGCCTAATGCTTCTTTCTGTTGCCAACAACCTTGGTCAAGATACCTTCTAATGCTCTATTGGTCTCTTCCACTTGCCCATTTTCTCACGGGTGATGTTGCTTCATTATCCCCTCTATCAAGTTAGAAATGAATTGAGTTGCTCGGTTAGTGACTAGTTCCCTTGGGAAATAAAATTTATAGAAGATGTTCTCTCTTAGGAATTTTTCCACCTTTTGTTCTGTTGCTACTTTGACTGCCTTCACTTTAGCCCACTTTGTGAGATAATATGTGCATACAATAATATACCTCTTCTCTCCAGATGGAGGGTCAATAGGTCCAATGAAATCCATCCCTTTGTATTGGCTTACCCATCCTCTGACACTCATCACATCAAGTAGTGTACCTCCTGGCATCTTGATGTGGGTAAGTCGATAGTATCCTGCTTGGAGAATCTTGAAGGTTGTCCTCTTGGAAAAAAAATGGCTCCCACAGGGTCCATCATGGAATGATGAGAGGATATCAAAGACTTCATCTTCCCTTACACATCTCCTCAAAATATTATTTGGTACTAATCTAAAAAGGTTTCCCCAAATCCAAGTGTAAGGGGCACTCTTCCTGACAATTTTGTTCTTTTCCTTGCAGGACAAATTCGGAGGAAATTGTCCAGCAACTAAGAAGTTTTATATGTTAGCAAACGAAGGTGACAAAAATGATATGGCGAAGAGGTTCTCATCACTGATCATCTATCATCTCCTCATTCTCTATAGGCAGGGTTAGTTTAGATAAGAAATTTGCAACCACATTCTCCTTCCCTGGCTTGTCAACAATGGTTAGATCAAAATGATGTAATAAAAATAACCATATAATAATCCTGACATTGATATCGGGTTTGTTCCTCAAATAATTAATGGATGCATCATCAATGTGCACAAAAACCTGGTCTCCTGTAATGTAATGTTTAAACTTATTCAAGGAATGTACAAAAGACAAGAACTATTTCTTAGTGACTATATAGTTGAGTTCAACCTTGGACAAATTATTATTGGTGAAATAGATGGCATAAGGAAACTTACCTTCCAAATGTCCCAAGGCTTCCCATACAAATTTTTTGGATACATCTATGTGAACATGAAATGGAAAGGCCCAATATGGGCCCTTGAGAACTGGTGCAGTTGTCAAATTCTCCTTGATCTTTTCAAATGCTTCTTAACACTTGTCTGTCCAAAAAAAATCTGAATCTTTTGTTAGCAAACCAAATAAAGGTGAGGCCATTTTACTAAAATCCTTGATAAATCTCCTATAATACCCAACTATTCCTAGGAAGCTCCTAATATCCATTTGTTTATGAGGAACAAGGACCTTTTTGATAATGACAATCTTGTTAGGGTCAACTTGAATCCCTTCCTTAGAAAATGATGTTTCATAAAAAAAACACATTTTTATGGACTTAAAGAGAGATTCATTTCAATGCATCTTTTCAAAACTTTACACATGTTAGAGAGAGCTTCCTGGAAAGAATCCCCATAAGGAGTGAAGTCATCCATATAAATTTCAATTGAATCATGGACAAGATCATCAAAAATACTCAATACTACCCTCTAGAAGGTAGTAGGGGCATTACATAAGCCAAAAGGAAGGACCCTATAGGAAAAATTCCCCCATGTACATGTGAAGGTAGTCTTATGCTGGTCCTTAGGACTAATTTGGATTTGATTGTACCTGTTAAAACCATCCAGAAATGAAAATAATTTTTTCCCTACAAGGCCATCTAAAACTTGATCAATAAAAGGTAAGGGAAAATAATTTTTCTTGGTAGCCTTATTAAGTTCCTTGTAATAAAAAAAACCTATGAGTTTCCCATTCTCGTTGGGCACAATAACTAGACGCGATACCCATTCACCGTTTGAAATAGGGTAAATGAATCGCGCATCTAATAATTTATGAAATTATTCTTTTACTATGTCTTTAAGTTCAGGGTTCGTCCTTCTCTAGGTATGGCGAACAAGTTTGTGACCTTGTTTGATGTATATGCAATGTGTATATACTAAGGGGTGGACCCCTTACATTTGTTTGTAATCTCAAGGGAAAGAATCAAGGTGTCGCCTTAAGATAGCGATCAATTGTGCTTCTTGTTCTACTGAAAGGGAAGAATTTATTTTCTAAGTTATAGATGGGATGATATCCACAATTTTGACATGCTCTTGATTATAACTAGCAATGAGTAATTATGCCCATGGACTGTTTATAGAGTGCCATAAAGGATCCTCTTCTATTTAATTAATTTCAATTGCAACATGGTGTTTGTTTTGCAAGCAAATATCAAGAATATTATCTTCATCCAACTACTTTCTTCATAGAGTGGCTTCTAGTGTACACATGGGGTAGGGGGATGATTTATAGAATTCCTCCTCTTCTTTCTCCTCTACCCACATAGGAAAATCATGTTCAACAAAGGGTTGAGCAGGGGGGTATAATACAAGCTCTTTTGTGAGCTGCCCTTTCTTGATTTTCATGTTCCCAACTCTATAATTGATATAAGCATCAACAATAGCTAACCAAGGTCTACCTAGGATGATAGGATACCCATTGGATTTGGTATTAGGTTGAAGTACAAGGAAATAAATGGGGTACTCCCATGAATCGATGGAAATGATAACATCCTCAATGACACCCTTAGGTGCTACTATGGATCTATCTACAAGTTGTAGCACAATTGTGGTTTTCCTTAGGGATCCCTATAGGTTGAGCATAAGCATGGTTTCCATTGTCAGGACATTGATTGCAACCCCTAGATCAATGAGTGTGTTGTGGACTATAATGTTGTTAATATTTACATCCACTACGGGCTACCAAGATCCAAATATTTTCGGGGGATGACCTTCCCAAGCATTAGATTAGCCAATTTCCCAACAACATTGATAATGGGGTCATCTCTCCACTTCCTGCTTGGCCTCTTGAAACACTCTTCCTTGATGAATTTATTATGTATGGGAACATATTTGATGGCCTGTCAGAGAAGGATTTTAACACACAAGTTTTTAGTTCTCCTATAAGTTCAACCTCTTCTGGGGTGTGTGATCTGGGACAGAACAACCTTTCATAATAGGGAGGTGGATTGACTTGAGGAGTACTTTCTTCCTTCTCTTCTTCAGGATCTTTTGCTGGAGAAGGTTGGTGAGAATTTTGGAAGTAACTTCTCGGACCTAATGTTGATTTCCTAGATTTCTATAGCATAAGCAAGGTAGGAAGTTTCTCCACTATAGACTTGTTAGGCCTACTTGTTGTTTGGGTTAAAATTAAGTTGAGAAGACATTTGGGATTACTTAGGTGGAATGTTTTGGGGAAGTTATGGTTTAGGAGGAGGAGGCATTAAGGCAGGAGGTTGGACTTCCTGGGGCGTCCATCCTTGTGAGGGAATTCCCCATTAAGGAGGTTAGGGTTGATATGGTTGGAAAGGTAGAATGAAAGGTTAAGGAGGATAGTACCAAGGTGAAAGCATGGACCATGGTGAGTTGTTTAGAGGATACTAAGACTGAAAAAGTGCATTATGACTTGAATTGAAAGGAGGATAGTGTATAGCTTCCATACCTTTCTGATATGGTACGGGGCCTCCATGCCTCCCTATGCTCCTTGATACAACACTTTCAAACCTAGAAGAGATGGACACTTGTCAGTTGCATGATTTTCCTCACACACAAAGCATATTTCTATCACATTCAATGGACACTAAGTTTTAGGGTGTGTTTTGGTGCATCTAGGGAAAAATATGACTAATTCCCTTTCCGCCTCCTATTTTTTCTTCTTGATCTACATGTTGCCATCTGTAAGGTAAAAGTATGTAACATTTAAATTTTAAAATACTATAACATGCTTCCTATTTCATTCTTGATGGTTGAGGTAGAAGGTGTAGAGATTAACAAACCTTAGTTGAATCTACCTCTTCCTTGCAGTATTAGAGTGGTTTTTGAACACTGTCTTGATTTCCTCATAATTGTGCTGGTAAATAGCTCCATTAGTCAACATGTTGAGGGTCTCCAGCAACTCTTACCTGACCCCTTAGGGTAACACTAGCTTCATTGATTCTGTATCAAGGGTGCAATTAGCTCTCCTATATCTCAATTGAAATCTTTCCTCAAAGCCTTAAGGGAATCATATGGCCCTTGAGTAATTTGAAGAGTTCTTCTTTTATGTCCCTTTTTCTACAATATTATTTGTATTTTTTGTTGAATTCTTGCTACATTTGAGCCCAAGTAATGATACTGCCTCCTTCCAAACTCTTGAACCAACACATGGCTACATCCTTGAGGGCGGAAGGGAACAATTTAAGCATCTGCTCATCAAAGGTGTAATCATATGTCTTGCATACTACAAAAATTCAAAAATGAAGGTATTAGGGTATTTAAAAGCCAAGCCTTGAAAATGTGGAAGGGAAGTAGGGCTAATGTTCTTCATTCCAACTTTCCCATTTTTCTCCCTGATAGGAAATAATTTAGGCTACCAATTTCCAACCATTCCTTTAGTGGGTGATGTAGGTTATTCTTCCCCTATAGGCTTCTCAAATATCTCTAGTTGCTCACCCAAAAGGTTCTCCAAATCCTCTATGGTCATAGGAGGAGCTCCATAATCACCAAAAAGTGAAGGTTGATTGACTGTAGAAGTGGTGGTTTTAGACAAAAATTTCCCTGAGTTTTCCCAAGCTCCACGAGGCATGAAATGAATGTTTTTTGTTTTTTTTAATCAATATAAATATTGATGCAAAAACTTTTTGTTTTTTTTTTTAGGAAATGTAAGGGGAAACAAAGCAACTTAAAAGGATAAATAAGTACCTACTTTGACACCTCCTCGGCAATGACGCCAAAAAGTGACGAGTCTTGGTATTACAACAAGAATGTTGCAACTCTCAGGGCTACCAAATTTATTTTATCAATCCAAAATTCATCCAAACTTAAGAGGTGACAATGCTATATGCAGAGTAAGTAAGATTCTAGCTATGCTGCTCTAAAACAATGGATTGAATTGAAATCTACAAAGACCATTTTACAAAATTCCAAAGAAAGCAAACTATTGAATTTAAATATGCAATAAAATAGACAATTAAAGCATTACTTGTCCTACTACATAAAGGAAACACTAATATATTTATATGGAAAGATAGGTTGGAAAATAAATCCTAATATGTTTGCAGAAGATAAATAACATGAAAGTAAACCTAAGCTAGTTGCACGAAAGTAGTTATTCTAATATATATTGTAAGAAATCAAATCTATACTATTGCAATCAAGGTAAACTCTACTCTATTTGCATAAACCATCAAATGCTCAAAATTGATCACTGTAAACTATTTTTATGCTACTTAACTCATAAACAAAACAATAAACCCTAGTTGCAGAATTAAATTTACATTGATGAAAGGAAGATGTATAAAGGGTCTCTAGTCTTCTCAAGTTTGATTCCAAGGCTTAGGGGATGTTGTGGAATTATGAGAAGCAAAAAGTAAGCTTTAGAGGCAAATCTGGCACGTTGATGAATTCTGTGAAGCACTACAAGATTGATACATGATTGCTATAAGATGCACTGTATTGTAATAGGATTGCATCTGAGAGCGATCTAGGGGTTCTAGAAGCAGTCTAAAGGTGGAAGAGGATGGTAGGTGTTGGTTTCTGTAGCATCATATGTGTTCTAGCCACGAAAGTTTGTGGAGAGGATAGAATATATGAGATCTCCAAAACCCATAAATCATTTTTGGAAATTCCACCTAAAATGACTTAATTAGATTATTAACCAATTTTTAAATATTTCCGAATTCTAAACTTAGGGATATGGTTAATTAATCAAGATTAATTAAGTCGAGGTGAGAATCATCTAGAAACTCACACGAATCAAATCCAAGATGATCCTAGCCATCGATTAAGTTTTAATCTTGGTCGTTGGTGCTCCAACTGTGGATTATAAGAGGAAGTCAATGGGCACTTGAAGAAATTACACCAAACACCAGAAGTTTGATTTCCTTGGTAGTTCGATTTTTGGAGAACAACAACAGTTGCCGGAAATCCAAAGAAGGAAGCAGAGAAAGCGAGGGGCAGATAGAGTGAGGCCAGAGTAAGTTCTCAGGATTCAGTGTTGTGCATTGCAGAGAAAGGCCGAGATTCTCCAGGAGGATGTGTAGAGACAACACGGACCATAAAAGGGCAGTTCAATTTTTGTTGAGGGAAAGATGTCTTCAGTTGTAGAGGCTAGGTAGATGTTCCAGAGTGCCAGAGAAGCATTTTACCTATCATTAGTAGGCATGACAGATTTATTAGCATGCAATTCAGGCAATAGGTGTGGTAGGCAACTACAGGTTGACGCAGAGACTGCGTAGGCCCAATTGGACGACTTTCTTTTCAGTGGAAGTCAGGTGTCGAGATTGCTCGGAGTGAGGGTCATTTCCCTCAAGATATTTGTTCTAGTATTTTCTCTGCAGGATAGCCATTATTCAACAGTTAGATTGTATTTAGAATTTCTCACTACTACATAATACTAAAACCCTAAGCTACTGCACCGATTTTCCCAAATTAGATTTTTCCAGCGACATTTGTCCAAAAATAATTGTGTTAAGTTTGATGTGTGTGTGCTAGAATATGTATCAATTTCCAGCGCTATTATTTTCTACAATTTTGTTTGTGAAGGTTGTAGTGTGAATTATTTAGTATTTTCCATATCAAATAAATTGTTAAATTAATTAACAATTAGAAAAATAATTTCCAGTTGCTGCAACATGATTTCAGATTTGAAAATTTCACATAGTATCAGAGCATGAGTGATTATTTGTGAATATGAGAAATAGAGAAGAGAATTTTTCTTTTAAGAGGGAGAAACAGGCTGAAATTATCAGAGGTTGCGTAGTACCTAGACAGACAAATCGAATTGATGGGAAAGGGTTCGATTTTTAGTGGCAGATTGGTAGTAACAGCTAGTAGATCTACATAATCCAGAAGGGAGTATGAGTAGCACAGAAAAATCTAAGCATAGGGAAAGAGGGAGTTTTCCATAGATCATAGATGGCCACAATAGGGCTTAGAGATCATGATAGGTTGGAGAGTTCCTCCAACTATGTCATCTGGAAGGCCATGATGTCCTTCCCGTTGGATGAATATGGCTTGAAGCTCTACATAGATAGTTTTGTGGTAATTCCCCATGATGCGGATTAGATGAAGGAATGCAAAAAGGAGATGGTGTGGGTGAAGCAGTTGATCCTGGATGGAGTTCGGGACCATATTATCTCACACATAGCTAGCAAGGATACTACCAAAGAGATGTGGGATGATCTCTTCACACTATATCAGGGTACTTCTGAGCAACATAATATGTTCCCAAAAGAAAAGATGAGATGCAATAGGATGCAAAAGGGGGCATGCATAGATCCACTCCTCACCAGGATTTAGGAGGTCCGAGACCAATTTGGAGATGTTAGGGTAGCACCTCAAACAACAATGCTAGTGAGATTAGCACTGAACAATGTCTCTGAGGAGTGGAATTTTTTTGTCCAAAGTATATTAGGCAGAGACAAGTTGTCAGAATGGGACAAGATGTGGTCAAACTTGCAGCAGGAGGAGTTGAGGTGAGCTCTATTAAAGAGCTCCATCAATGGCAACAATAGTAGTGGATGAAAGGTGGTGAAGGAGGAGGAGAATATGGCCCTTGCATCAAAAGGGTAATAGTCAAGGGCAGGGGGAACGAAGAAGGAAGAAGAAGGACCTGTCAAAGGTCAAGTGTTTAAGATGTGGTGAGCTCATTCACTACAACACGCAGTTTCCTTTTAGGAATAAGGAAAAGCTAGAGAAGCAGGACCATTAGACATTGTCAACTAAGATCGAGAAGTTGTCCTCCAGGTTGGAGGAAGACTTCGTGAAGTTGGCAGCCATACCTCAAAAATTGAGGTGGGGTGACTTGGAGTTGTAGCCCAGAGAGCTATAGATTTGGGCGGGGTCCTTAGGAGTCCACTTCATTGATCATTAGCTTGCTACGAGGGCCCATAGTATTTAGTAGCAATATGGACCAGTGGAAGTTGATGCAGTCATTACCAGAGTGACAATTGCAAACTAGTAGTAGTCAAATGCTGAGGAGCGCAGTGCAGTGTTGACAACATAATAGGTGGCTCAGTGTAGAGTTGGTAGCAATGAAAATTCTCCAGTGACAATGCATATGCTAGTAGCAATCAGGACTTAGGAGACAGATGCATCATACTGAACATAGTTGATTCAATATTTTGGATGCTTCTTAGTTGCAACAACAAAAAATGAGAGGGAGTTGCAATGTTGGAAGCAATATGGAAATGTCAGCAACAACAAAGATGTAGCATCAGAGTTGCACAGTAGTTGGTGGGGAGAAACAACTAGACATCAACAATGTGACACAAATGATAGAGAGACATGGTGTTGAGATAGGATGTGTGACACTAGAGAGAAAACATAGTCCTCGCTAAGAGGGAATGCTAGTTTCTATAACATGAGATGTGTTCTATCCATGAAATTTGGCGGAGAGAATAGAATACATGAGATCTCTAAAACCCATAATTTTTTTTTGGAAATTCCACCTTGAAATGACTTAAATAGATTATTAACCTGTTTTTAAATATTTCCTAAGTCTAAACTTAGGGAATATGGTTAATTAAAAATAATTAATTAAGTCAAGGTGATAATCATCTAGAAACACACACATATCGTCTCCAAGATGATCCTAGCCATTTATTAAGTTTTAATATTGGTCGTTGGTGCTCCAATAATGGATTATAAGAGGAAGTCGATGGGAACTTGGAGAAGATAAACCAAAACACCAGAAGTTTGATTTCCTTGGAAATTTGATTTTCAGAGAGTAGCAACAATTGCTGGAAAGCTAGAGAAGGAAGCAGATATAGTGAGGCTGCAGGAACTTTTCTAGATCCGATGTAGTGCATTATAGAGAAATGCCGAGATTTCTCCAGAAGGCTACATAGACCCTCAAAAGATAGTTCAATTTTTACTGAGGGGAAGATGTCTTCAGTTCTAAAGGTCGGGTAGAGGTTCCAGAGATACAGAGAAGAATTTTCCCCATGAGAAGTAGGCAGGATGACTTGATTGGTTGATGATTCAAGTAGCATGTGTGGCAGGTAGCTTCAGGTTGACATAGAGCTTGCGCAAGCCCAGTTGGGTGACTTTATTTTCAGTGGCAGTCAAGTGTTAGGATTGCTCGGAGTGAGAGTAATTTCCCTCAAGATATTTTTTCCATTATTTTCTCTGTAGGATAACCAATATTCAACATCAAGCTTATATTCATAATTTCTTACTACTGCATAATAATAAAACCCTCAGCTGCTACATTGATTTTCCCAAGTTGGATTTTTCCGGGGACAAATGTCCAGAAAGAACTGTGTTAATTTTTATGTGTGTGTGCTTGAATATTTCTCAATTTCCAACACTATTATTTTCCACAGTTTTATTTGTGAAGGTTGCAGTGTGAATTATTTGGTATTTTCCATGGAAAATAAATTGTTAAATTAATTAACAAGTAGAAAAATATTTTCCAGTTGCTGCAATAGGATTTCAGATTTGAAATTTTCATAGTAGGAAGTTTTAAAAGAGTGTAAGGAACCATTCTAAGCTTATATATACTCAGTATCCCCTCTTGCATAAGGGAAAATAAAAAATAATAGTCTCATGTAGCTCTGTAATGTAATGTTTTGTGCATAGACAATTTGGAGAAACAAATGAGAATGGGAGGAAGAGTGTTGAAGGAGATGGTGTTTATGCATGGAAAGTGATACTAGACTTCCCTATGAACCAATAGATATCACCTGAACACATGATGATCATTCAACTAACACAGACAAAGTGATTAAAGGACTTCTAAAATACTAATTACAGAAATCCAAAATGCATGGGAAGGATGAGTTGAATTTGAACATGAATCTAACTATCGCGTAAAAGAAAGACTATAAACTTTTGTACTTGTCCACATAGGGTACACAACAAAGGTTCTCAAGAGAGATTACTTATCAACGTGCAAAGGCAAATTGTTTTCTCATAAACAAATTTGTAGAAAGAAACACAACTAGACTAAGTGTAGAAAAAGGAATACATAACATAAATATACAAAAGAGGGGTTTGAGTGCTTGGGTAGGGCCCTAACCCAAGGAAACTCAACTCCATTAAAAATAACTTAGTCTGGAGGAAAAATGATTCTTTTCATTAATCTTAGAAACTGTTGAAATACATAACATGACAATGGAAATAACAAGTAGCAGTATCTTGCTCTAATAGCCACTATCTTCCTTTGAAATTTGAATCCTATTGAGTTGCTAAGCTCCTTTATTTATACAGAATGAGTGAGGGGAAATATCTTTGAAGGGAGGGTTAGTTCCCTCGAAAAATCCTACAAAAGTGGATCTGGTCTCTTGAGGTTTTCGTAGTCACTGAGGGGTACTAACTTCCCATAATCCAAACGAGCTGTTGATGGGTTGATGTAAGGAATGAGCCTCCTAAATCTCCTCCTACTGGTCTCTAACATGTTCTACACAATAAATGATTTTTGTCTTGCACATTCAATGCATTAGGATTTAGGATATAAAAAAATATTCCCTAACCTTCCTACTGAACACATTATAGCTCAAAAAGATATCATCAAATGCAAAAGGAGAAGTTAAAATGTGTTGAAGGATGGTCAAATGGGCCTTGGATTGTACCTATTTGGGAGGCCCATCAATCACTGTTACTAATATTTTTTTGAAGAAAAAACTCCTTGATGAAGGAAGTTTGTTTGGATATTACCTTCATGTATAATGAACTTACAATGAAAAAGTGTAGAAATTAATGTGTAGACTCAAAACCGATCATGAAATTTACTAAATCACAAGACTTGAAGCTACTCTGCTGATCTGTAGAAGTTAATTCACCATCACAACAAGAATCATTGACATGTAAAAGGAAACATCACTTATACATAGAGGTTTATCTAGGGAAAGAAATTGCTCAAAACCCCTTACTATCTATATTGCATTAATTAGAGAATAGAGAATAAATACAATGCTTGCTCAAGCTTGAGAACACTTTGCGCTGGTATATTCTATCCCTCTGCCTGAATAACCGAACCTGGCCCAACACTTAGCCAATTTCAAGCCTTCCCAAGGTCCTATTTCCTTGTGCTGTTCCCTTTGGAAATTACCCCTATTATTTAGGAATTTCACACAAGGAATTGCGCAATTACCATAGGCCAATTCTATGAGTGCATGCACAACATGTACAACTTGGATTAGTTTACAACTGATAGTACACTTCCATTGAACTCCAATATCAACTGGTTAACTCGAATTCTATGCATGTAACAATTATTTGGGGTTGATTTATCATTTAATTGCTTGATCACTCAGTGGGGTTGAAGTTACACACCCACAACTTGACCTCCACTGGTTCTTCTGAAAGTTAGAATTAGTTAACTAACAATAACTCAAATTAGTTGAAATAGTTTGCTACAAATTAGAAATCAATCATGTAGAGCTAAAGTCAAGTGTCTCCAACTCGGATTTACTGAGTTAACTAAGTGACAAGATCCATGTCACCTCAGTTAACTACCTCCAAGTATTCTGCTAAAATTGAAATTCGAATTTTAATCTAGTTTGACCATGACAAAGTCAAAACTAGAGTTTCTTGCTACATTTTCAACACTCCCTCTCAACAAGAAAGGGATTATCAAATACTCAATTTCTGCTTCTATGGAAGTTGAATTTTTCTCTTGACAAGGCCTTTGTCAAAATATCTACTTCTTGTTTCTCTGTCTAAATGTACTGCATCAACATAATTTGCCTTTGCACACAGTCTCATAGATGGTGATATCAGATGTTGATATGCTTGGATCAATCATGAAATACTGGATTCTCAGAGAGTTTGATACACCTCTAATTGTCACAATAAATCATTGTAGGATCTATCTTATGACCAAATAACCCAACAATAATTTTTCTCATCCAAATAGCCTCACATGCTACTTCACTTGTAGCCATGTACTCTTGTTCTGCTGAGTTGAGTGCCACAAATCTCTACTTCCTATTGTACCAAGAAACTGTTTCTGACCCAACACTGAAAATTCCTCCTGAAGTACTCTTCTTATTTGATGGACTCCCTTCCCAATTTGAATTTTTGAAGCCTTGCAACTTCACTCCCTCTATCCATCTATACTAAATGCCAAACTTAGTAGTGCCTCTGAGGTATCTCAACACAAGCTTTGCTGCCTTCCAATGTCGTTTGGTTGGCTTAACCATTGCTTGACTAAGCTGGTTAACTGCATAACACATGTCTAGTTCCGTGTTCACCAAATACATAAGTAAACCCACAAGCTAACTGTATATGGTAGCCTCCACTACTTCACCTGAAGTAACGTCCCCCTTCCTCCAGTTTCATGCTAGAGGAGTCTCCATGGGTTTACACTTGTCCATGCAGAACCTATGAAGTATCTCATTGGCATACTTTCCTTAAGAGACAAACAATTCCCCATCTCCATGCCATAATTCCAATCTAAGGAAGTAGTGCACGGGGCCCATTTCCTTCATCTCAAACTTGTTGGAAAGGTCCTCCTTGCAAGATATAATCAAATGCTCATCACTAGTAAGGATCAAGTCATCGACATATAAAAGAATAATCAATAATTTACCTTCTACCACAATGTGATAAAGGTTTGCATCTGCTTCACTTTTGGTGAAGCCCAAACTGGTGAGATAACTATCAATCCTGGTATACCAAGCACATGGTGCTTGCTTGAGTCCATACAACACCCACTTGAGTCTGCACACATGCGAATCTTTGTCAAAGGTATCAAACCCCTATGAATGCTCAATATACACCTCCTCCTTAATAAATCCATTGAGGAATTCTTTCTTCACATCCATCTGGCGGATCTTCCACCCCATCTGCGTTGAGAGTGATAGAATTAACTTGATGGATGATTACCTTGCTACTGGAGCAAAGGTATCCTCATAGTCAATTCCCTCCACTTGAGAGAACCCCTTGGCCACAAATATTTCCTTGTGTTTCTCTATGCTACCATCTATTGCATGCTTTTCCTTGTAAAGCCATCTCGAACCAACCACAGATTTGTCTACTAGTCTTGGGACCAATCCCCAAGCACTATTTTTGAAAATGGAATCATATTCGTCTACCATAGCATCAACCTGTTAGCGTTTGAGATTTCACCTAGGCTGAGATAGACAAACCTCAAAGCTACATCAAACCATTTCACCTCGTAGCTAGCCCTACGAGGTATGAGAAGGCTCTCTCGGGTCAAACTCGGTGAATTTGTCAATAGTATGAGTTGACCAATTAGGAACAAGGATTTTAGGCTAGTAAACTGATAAGGGGATTTGATTTAAAGGTTTTGGGGTTTTTGGTGGCATTTGGAGCGAGTGCAATTCAGGGTGCGGGGATTGAGCTCCGTTTTTGTAGGTGGTTCTTTGGGGCAAGGTAGGAGTCTATGTTGATGCCTTTAGCTGAAAGAGATGATCAAGGAAGAAATAAGAGAAGCTAAAGAGGGCAAACAATGAATTCGAATCCTCTCTAGACAGTGGAAAACATAAATTTTAAACAAAATTGAAAGTTGAGCATGGCATGCATGAATTCAAAATTTATCACTTCTTTTGTTTAAATAGCAGCAAGAGATTAAGAAATGGAACACATAAACACACTTACAATGACAAGTAGGAAACACACCATCAACATAATAATCCACAAGAATCCACAATGAAGTCTGCAAAAGCCTGGCCTTCCTTTTCCTCAAATTGCAGAAATACAACTCAAAAATACAATAGAGCTTCTCCCTCTAGAGTCCAACCCTGAAAATGAGAAAGATAAGGCATAATATAGAAGGTCTAACCTCTTCCCCCACCTCTAGGGGTCGAGCTCAGCTTCCTAGGAGCTGTTACAACTAATTCTAAATCAGTCACTAGATAATAGGCCAGCTCAACAACTTGCCTCTAAAACTTAGGAAGCCTATCCATGCATTAAATTTTTACCATTTACATCAAGGAAACTTCTAGAAGTGTTCAAGGAGAGTAAAAGTATTTAAGTGCCATGAAAATTACACAAAAATCCATCATTTGCATGCCTCAAAAGTCAACCAAAGTAAAAACAGTGTTTTGCTGGCCGAACTGGTCAAAACAGTGAAATTTCCCTGAGTGGTCGCGCCCCTCACTTTGACTGGTCGCGCGCATTGACAGCTCTGTTTGAAGGCCTTCC
>APFE031596331.1:0-27224 GCA_000404065.3 Pinus taeda | reverse complement strand
TACTAGTCCTTCACGATGTGTATGCGAAGTTTGTAACAATCTTATCATAGACATTTATACATGAATATCAAACAACTTTTATAAGGTTTATGTCGTGAATATCAAACCAATTTTTGCAAACCACAAACATATGGTGCATATATAATATGCCATTATTTTGATAATGTTACGATCCATACGCTGATAAATTTTATAGTTGATTAATTTATGAGACCTTACAATAGTTTATTGCATTGAAGATCGTGGAGAACATCGTGACTCACAATGAAGTAAAGGTATTTGGTGTGTTCTTTTTCTCTCTAGGAAGAAGTTGAGCTTTAGAGCTCACTAGAAACTTCACTTGGCTCTCACAACTGGTAAGAGGAACCATTCGCAACCAATTATAGGGAAGACAAAGCATATTTGTCAACAGTTAATGCCCTGTCATTTTGACAGAACCTTATGAATACACAGACATAATTCATCCCCTCATGATTTTTTCCCTGCAACATTCTATTAAAACCTAGCCACAACAAATAAAATAGGGCATGTCAACTCCCAACCCATATTACGGTCTCACAATGATGGGTTTTCCATGCATCCAAAAAAAAAATGTATTAATTCCCATCAAGATATCTCAACCCACACCCATGCCTTGTATACATTAGACTTAGTCAGGCTGTTACATATCTCATCATTGTTAATATGATAAACTTGGGGTTTGTCACTGTATGATTTTCTTGGCTTATATGCTAAGCTAGGCCATGTTAAAAGTAGCGTGAATTACTTGTAACTCCATCCTCATCTCGAATGCATTCCAACATATGAAAGAAGACATATAATGGTTATTTTACATACAACTTAAAAGGTATTTGGTCCTCACCTTTCCATTTTGGTTCATACATTTATCATTATGCCATGCCATCTTAGAAATTTGTCAAGTAAACATAAGGTACTTTTTGGCAAGTAAACATAAGGTGATTTTAAGTTTGATATGGCCCATGTATAATTTTTGAATCTTTCTTAACTTGAAATTATTAAGTGGGTAGAGGTAAAAGAAAAGAGGGCAAGAGTACAAGTGGGTTTTAGGCCAAAGCATTTTATAGTGGATCATGGTATCACGTTGAGACACATTGTTGAAAAGGTTTGGGAGGACAAATAAGAAGTATTTTTCTGTTTTTTTGACTTCAAAAAATCATTTGACACAGTCCCTAGAGATAAGTTGTGGCATAGAATGGAAGAACTTGAAATTCATGTACATTACAGAGCCATTGTCCATAGACTTTATGAAGAGGTGAAAGTCAAAATTAGAACCTCAACAGGTATTTCAAAAATCTTTAGAAGTGGCATTGGAGTCAAGAAATTGCCCTTTATCCCCTACTCTTTTTGGTTTATACATTGATAAATTGGAAAAGTGGCTAAATATGCAAGGTGGAGATGGTGTTCGGTTGGGAGAGTTTGCGATAAAGCTTCTTTTATATGTCGATCATATTGTATTTATTTCTAAATCAACCCATGGATTTCAAATGCACTAATATGCCCTTGATCATTTTTATAGAGCAGTGGGGATGCAAGTCAATACTAGCAAGACCAAAATAATGATTTTCTCTAATAAAAGGAAGCAGAGCCAACATACTTTCTTCTTTGATGAAAACATTCTTGAAGAAGTAAATGAGTACAAGTACCTCGAGATTGATTTCAACAACAAACTCAATTGGGAGGACTACATAAAGAAGAGAATTTTAGGAGGGTGGAAAGAATCATATTCTCTTGAAAACATTCTTAGAGAGGCAGAGTTATGGGATTGGAAAACGATTAAAGTTATTTTTGGACTCCTATTTTGTCCAGTGATGCTATATGGGTGTGAATTGTGGGCTAGCAACACCCCCATATCAAAACGGAAACAAATTGAGAAAATCCAAAACATTTGAACATGAGAAAGTTAAAAATAAAAAGTTCAGTACCTTATGAGATAATGTTGAGTGAAACAGGAGCAACTCCCATCAAAATAATTGTTATGGTGTGACTCATAAGATATATAAAAATAATTGAGAAAATGAGAGTAGGTAGATGGTCTAATGGTATCTTCAATGAAGGCATGAGTGAAAGAAAGAAAACATGGATGAAAAAAATTATACATGGATGAAAAACTGGAATATATACATCAATGCCTATCCCATAAATAGCAAGAATCTAGAGAATTTTGTTGTGGAGAAGTTTCGTAAAATGGTATGGGGGAAAGAGTTGGATAGAAAGAAGAAGTACTACATTAACGAATTGAACCCTACACCTGATCTACAACAAAAAGAGTTCATTGGAGCTAGCATTCCGTGGAGGGAAAAGGTTCTTATTGCTCAATTAAGGACCAACTCGCATCAACTTCAGTGTGAAACAGGACGATGGAAAATTCCTAAAGAAGCTTGGGAAGAACGGGTGTGTACATTTTTCACGTCTGGTGTAGTGGAATCCAAAGAACATTTCATTTTGGATGTGATGCTTTCAAAGACATCAAAGAAAGTTATGAGAACATGTTAGCATCAGTTTCTTGGCATTTTCTTTTCAGCGAGGGGATTATTGAAAGGTTGGGCTAACTCATGATCAATTTGAGTTGGAAAAGGATTGAATTGCAAAAAGTGAAAAACATGGAACTAATTGTCTCATAGACTATTTTTAGTCTCGTAGACCTTAAAATATCATTTCATTGCCCAAAAAAGACAATAATTGACATTTTTGCATAACAGGGTTACTCCACACCATACTTACCATTTCACACCTCCCACACTGAGACATTGTCCCCTACCTTTTACCATTTTCATAATCACACTCAAAATGAAGTGCTAGAAAGTTTATGAATTTTCTTTATAGCTTGCAAATCAGTTCAGGAAAAAAATGAAAAACTCAACCCTCATTTCACTCACAGGTAACCAAATTGACCTCACTAAAGTGTTATTCTCAAACATGTTGCTAATTTCGATCATATATTTGTTCATTGTTCTTTCCAAATCTTCTGTATAAGTACTCATCCATGCCCATATCCATGGCCACCATTATGAAGCAAAAATAAAAACTTAGAATATTGTTTTTTGTTTACTCAACTACAAATACTCATGTATTTTCTCTATAGTTTGTGAAATCTATCTTTTGCATGTTATGTTTTAGATAAAATACTCATGCATAAATATATCACACAAACTAAAATACAATGTTTTACTAAGCATGATACATGAGCACACAAATATCTCATTTTTCATGTCATCTTCATTATATCAACTTACATGTTCTTTGTAACACTTTCTTTTGTTGGATTCATGATCAATCCCTTTCCCCGTGTTATATGCTTTTCATTGCGTGTATGCAAAACACTCCAACATTTATGTGAAACATGACTTTAAACATTATGTTATTTTTACTGATTATATATTTATGCTCAACAATTAATGGCTACATGATATATTTTTTTGATCACAATACATTATGAGTTACTTTAACAAAGGTTCTTGAGGAAACAAGAAAGGAAAACCCAAAATAAAAGATGTATCATGTAGGGGGAATAGAAATAAAAGAATTATATTCTCCATACACTTTGACATGGGCTCTGAGGAGTTCAATTAGTTGACCTAGGTTATGTTGCAGAAAGTGTATATCCACTAAGATTATTTTTGTAAATTACAAGAGTGAGTTTCTTTCTCAATTCATAAGTCTAAGAAAGTCAAAGAGTCAAAGTCATGTATAAGGAGATCTTCTTGAGCCTATGTGTAAATGTATACTAGTCTAAAAGGCCCTCCAAGACAAGCACAATCCTCCAAGACAAAGCACAAGAAGAATTTTGCAAACAAAACGATGGAAAATGCAGTCAAGTCGGCCAACAAAAAAAATTAAAGGATGTCATGTCGGCTTGCATTAAAGACACATCTATTCATTGCCTCAAGTCATATTATTATGAAGTCGAAGCTACTATATATACCTTGCTATGGATCTGCGCAAAAAAAGGTCAGTCACAAGCATGTTTTCATCTGACATCCGCATTATAGGAGATAAGATGTCTCTACCATCTTCGATGACAATCACAGTGGGTCATAATATTAGATTCTTCATAGTGATTACAGTCTCAGCATAGATGCAAAGATGAAGGTCTCAGTGTAGAACACTCTGTCTCAGCAAAACATCATAATCTCGATATATTCAATGTAGTGATATCTTCCCATACCTTTATATAAATCTCATACAATTACAATGATGAATATCATTGTGTCTTGGTCTCAACATGATCACATTTTTCCATACTCAACATGGTCATAACACATAATAGGCACAGTCATAGTCAAGGCATAAAATGCGATGATAAGGATCTTAGTCATCCTACAGAGACACACTCTGTCTCATATTATGGACGCAGTCATAATCTCGGCACAACGCTTGATGTAGATATAATTTCGGTCATAATCCTAATAAAAGATCTCAATGCAGGTTTAGTATATAGAGCTCGTTGGTACAATGATGATTTTCATAAAGATGCAATGATAATCTGAGTGAATATATAGTGATGATCTCAGTAAATGAATTTGGAGATTCCTTTGCGGCTCTTAGATTTTCCGATTTCATCTGCGACTCTTCATCATTCAATCCCTCCAAGATCTATTATATTACTTCGGCTCTTTACTGCGAAGATCTGCAGCTCTTATACACCATATTAGATCTGCAGAGATATGTAGCTCCATTGATACACCATATTAGATCTATCGATTCCTCTGCGGCTCTTAGATCTGTCGATTCCTCTACGGCTCTTACTGTGGCTCTTTCATGCGAAGATCTGCGGAGATCTAGAATACGGCTCTAGGTGGAGATCTAGAATACTAGTTTTGACATACTACATGCATATTACTGTGGCTCTTCTCTGTAACCAAGTCTTGGAAACCATTGCTAGAATGTAACCAAGTCATGATATAGATATGTGACTCTTCACTTCTCTTCTCATCAATTGGGCCTTAGATCTACGGTTCTTCTCTTTACTGTGGTTTATAGATCTACGACTCTTCACTTCTCTTTGGAAATATTCTGTGGCTTCTCTTTGGCAATATTTTATACTCAGCAGAAGAGCATTCTCCAGATGGCTCCCAGCTTCGCGAAAATAGCTGCTGGCTTAGTTCCAACCACCTTTGGGGGGCAAGCTCCTGCCCGTATCATTAGTGAAGCCCCAGCCCCCATTGTCCAGGTGGTTCAGGCCTCACTTAATGAAGATTTGAAGTTCTCTAAGACTACCCTAATCTACCAATTCAATGGTTTTTGGCCACGACTGATAGCTCTCCACAATTGGATATCGGAGGCATGGAAGCCTTTAATTCCTAATGCAATTAATATCTACCCCTATGCTAGGGGTTTCTTTATAGTATATTTTGAAACCCCTAAAAGCAGACAATGTCTTCTAGTTTCCAACCCTTGGTTTTGGGAAAAATCAGACCTATTCATGAGGCCACGGAACCCATCATTCGGTCCCTCAACAATAGTCATAATCTCAACACCACTTTGGGTGAGATTGCTAAATCTACCCTTGCATCTCTAGAATTTCTCTTCGCTAAAAGAAATTGGAAATGCAATTGGGAAATTTTATTGCAAGTGCACAGAAACAAAGGAATATGCTAGAACCACCTATGCACGCATATGTGTGGAACTAGAAACTCGATTATGAAAGTATCCTCTTCAGATGTCGATCCTGTTTTGAGATAGGCCACCTAGCCAAAAATTGCCCAAAATCCTCCCAGAAAAATTCTGCTAGAAAAAATCACCACAGATCTACATGGTGGGAAGGAGCACAAAAGGAACACTACACTGTCATCAAATAAGAACACTCTCAAGAAAAATCTGAATCACAAGAAATCAGGCAAGAAAGAAACAACTCTCAAGACAAGCAGGGGGAAAGCCCCGCCCAACAATAAAAGAGTGAAGTCGACAACCCCTCAAGCATCAATAGTTATGAGGGTTCAGATTGCGCACAAAATAAATCTTCATTTAACAGCAAAGAAGATCTCCTAAACCAAACTTCTTCTCCAACTATCTTCGAAAGGACGAACACAATATATTGTGAAGCTAAGATACCAATGTCTGTTATGAAACCAGCTCACAAAAATACAGAAAAGATAGATCAATGCCTTAGAATTTAGGCTCTTTGAGGGGGCAACCTCCTTAACATTACACAAATGAATGCTTCTTTGTTGATTCAAATGACAAAACCTCCTTTCTATATATAGGAGTCTAAGGAGTCACAATATAACCCATCCGACCTAACAATAATAATATAAAAGCACAAAAATAACAATAGAGGGATTCTATGGGGGACATTAATAACAATATGGGGACAATAAAGGCACAACAATATTAATAAGGGATATAACTACAATAGTAATGGGGTAATCACTAGTATTATAGGGACCTCACAATGTCCCAAGAATTAGAAGAGATGAAGGAGATACAAGATAAAGAAAGTTGGAAGATCGTAGAGAAAAAAAGAAAGCTATAACACCAATCTCGCCAAGAAATATGAGGAGCCAAACAATTAAAAACTAAGAAAGAAAATTATAGGTCGATAGACCAATTTGGTCTCAGTGGACATTAACCATCATCATCATCATCATCATCAATGACTATCTCAGTGAATGTACAGTAATGATCTCAATGATGGTACATCTATGATGAACTCAATGATGAAATTGGTAAAGAAATAATGATGCTGATGATCTTAGTAGTGCCAATAAGAGGATTGGTGTCATGGTCTTGGAATGGCTTAATTAGGTCAAGGGTCATGATCTTGGTATTCATCAATGGGAGTCTCTATAAGAAGAATTTTGTGTGGGTTTTCCTCTCCAAGAGGGAGAGTTTTTGGCCCTGGCATAAATCCAACATAGTGTGTTATTGTATCTTTGTTTTGGTAGCTATTTGATGAACTAAGAAGACACACTTTAATAATAAAAAGTGAAGACTATGCCAAGAAGAAAAGTTAAAACACCTCACAAATAGTTATCAAGCTAGAAGAGTCCTATCATAACTAATTGGCCTATATTATTCAACATGGCATTAGAGCTAAGGTTCAGAAGTCAAAGGAAGGGCAACAAAGAGACATACAAGGATTATTCTTCAAGGAAAACAAAGCAATTTGAAGGGTTTTGTAAAGATTGAAGGATCAATTCCACAACAAGCAGTCTACAATAGCAAGAACTTATGTCTCCATAACCATAATCAAAATGCCACCAAGACCCTCATCAAGGTGTTTACAAAGAAAGCTAACTCAAAAGATCTCAAAATCAAAGATCACTTCATATTGAAACAGGTTGAAACCCTAGTAGAAATCCTGATCTCCACTACTAAAGAAGGAAAATCATATTGAAGAAGAAAAAACATTGTCATCACCTTAAAGGTTATAAAAGAAAGGATCATTTCCTTTCCCTAGAAGAATATCATCCCAGGGAAGCAACAAATCATCCTCATCAAAAGGAAGGAACCTTTTCCATTGAATAAAGGCTTTCCATCGAAGAGAACACCATCCAAGAGGCAAATCCAATACATCATCTCCAACCAACATCAAAGTGATCAAGTAGAAGAGTTCATCTTCACTTGTCAAGTAAGTATCTTTCATTTTAAAACCAAGTCTGGTTAAATGACTTCATGACTGTAAGGAGATTTATGGATTGAATGGATCTTCAAAGGTCCTTGCATGAAATGGGGAGGATTGTCATAATCCTCATAGATAAAAGAAGTTAATGAACATATCAAGGAAAAAGGTCTTCTTTGAATTCACGGGAATGAAACATTAAGGTTCTCTCATCCCCATGTGTGAAGAAAGAAGACATCAAAGAGATATATGAAATACTAGAGGATACATTCTATGAAAAATGAAATATAGAAGGTCACATCACTTAGACATGATCTACACAAAATGAAGGTTTCAAATAAAGAAAGAACATATTCATGAGATCTCAATTGACAGATCTAGGAAATATGATAAGAAGATAATAATCAAGGTAACAAATATCCATGAAAAAAGAAGGTTACCTCATTCGACAACTTGTGGTATCTATGACAGAAGGAAAAATGTTGAAGAACACAATTATGTGTAGAAAGGAAAAGAAAAAATAGTATAAGATTCAAGAAAGAGGCTCATATCACCAAAAATGGAGGAAACTAAAGAAAAGGGCCAAGGAATGAGGGAGCAATAGATATCCACTACGATTAAGATGGCCTCCCTCACAAAAGGATATTATCATAAGCTCCTTGATCTTTAATTAAAGAGATGGCCATGATATTAAGATGCATTGTGGCATCATGAAAACATTAGAAACAAGAGTTTGTGACATTACCATGGGAATCAGGAAGGAAAAAATCCATGGCATACAAACATGTAGGATGTAGCTCCTGGGAACCTCAATGGACATTGAAGGAAAGGAAGGTGTAATCGAGGATAAGGCTCATCATACATCAAGTCAAAAGGAAACATCTACTAGTTGGGGATATACAATATCCTCAAAATTCTCTGATGGAATCCTCATCGTAGGGCTCACTAATCTAGAGAGAAAGAAAGTGGTTCATAAAGAACTCCAACTCATGGAATTCGTGGATAATGTTATGGTGACATAATAATAGAAGCAGATCAAGGGGTTGAAGACACTTCAATCAAGAAAGTTGTTGGAAGAAGCCTAGATGACCTAAAGGTGAAATGAGGTATGTATGCATGCATTTAATTTTAAAATGTCATGTCATATGGTTGTAGGTAATATAGATCATCACTTATATATTAAGAAGCATGATAAAGATAAAAGGATATCCCCCTCTTAAAATATGCAAAATGGCATAAGTCGCACTAGATGAAATCAACATAATATGTCCTCATATAAAGTTTGAGGTGGTTGAATATAATTACATAAACCTGATTAGAAACCCCTGAGAAAGAGATCGTGAGCTATGAAACTATGATGAAGGAAATCGGCAGATCTGCCGATTCCTCTACGGCTCTTACTATGATGAAGAGCTGACTAGGAAATCTCCCTGAAAGATATGAAGACTTTGATGAAAATTTGAAAATTAGAGACCCTTGACAATAGATATCTTTGGGAAACGTGTCAACAAGTATGCACGATGCTGATACCTACTGAAAATATGTCATGATGAAGAGACATTTCGAAAGGTATGATTTTATTTAATGATATGTTTTTATCTCTTGAATAATATTTGGATGAGTTCATGGAGGGCTACTAGAACAAGAATTATAAGTGAAAGTACAACTAGTATTCATGCAATGGATACTCCTAAAATAAGCATGATGAGAAAGAAGTAGCCAGATTAAGAATGTTCCAGTTATGTACCAAGAAGGCCACTTTCCATGAAAAGGAAATGACATGACAAAGCAAGAATGAAAGTGATTGATGGCCAAAAGCCCTACAAGGAAGAAGCTCGACTAAATTTCATGACATCAAGAAAAGAAGTTGATCAAGTCGATGAAGGACCCACGAATAAAAAATTATTGATGAAAGGAGAATCCCTAATTAAGAGGGAGGCTGGATTAAGTCACCCCTGATTAAAAATGGAGTGATAGATGTGGTTTTCAATTTTATGTGTCATGCACTAGACAACGAATGAAAACTGTAAGTCTTAGAGAAGGCCATGAATGGAAATGTAGACACATGATAGACACAACATTCTTATCTTCACCTGGGAAGAAAGAATGGAGGATTCGGTAATTATTTGGAATTCGATTCCCTTTGAGGATGTGTAGGGAATCCAAGATAAGAGTAGGAAAGAGGAATGATATTCTTTGAGGGTTGGGAACCCAAGGGAAGAAAGTCCTAGAAGGGCATACTCAGTGAACATCTGGGTGGGTATGTACCTTGAGAGATAATGATGAAGGTGTCTATAGTCGTTTCTCTCACCAACATTATGCTCTGATCTGATGAGAGATAGAGCTATCGGGTCAAAGCCTTGCTGTGGAAACAATGTTGGTTACTATGATGCTCTACAGATGGGTTACCAATCTGATTCTTCTTATGAGAAATTCTTCAGATTGAGAATGACTAAGCACCATTATAAATACCTCCCTAGTTAAGAGGGAGTGTTGAAGAAAGTGTAACCAGGTTCGATATTTACAAATATAATTTTGATCTCTGTACTTGTCAAGGAAAATAAATATTATTTTTGAAAATTATAAGAATGAGTTTCTTGCTCATTTCATAAGTCTAGGAAATTCAAAGAGTCAAAGTCATGTATAAGAATCTCTTCTTAAGCCTATGTGTAAATGTATACTAGTCTAAAAGGCTCTCCAAGATAAGCACAATCCTCCAAGACATAGCACAAGAAGAAGTCCACAAACAAAACAATGGAAAATTCAATTAAGTCGGCCAACAAAATAAATTAAATGGTGTCATGTCAGCTTGCATTATAGACGCATCTCTTCACTAGCTCAAGTCGGCTTATTATGAAGTGGAAAATACTATATATACCTTGCTATGGATCTACGTAAAAGAAGGTCAATCACAAGCATGTTTTTGTATGGAATCTGCATTACAGGAGATAAGATGCCTCTACCTTCTTCGGTGACAATCACTGTGGGTCATAACCTCGAATTCTTCAAAGTGATTACAGTCTCGACATATATGCGAAGATGAAGGTATCAATGCAAAATACTCTGTCTCAACAAACAATCATGATCTCAATATATTCAATGAAGTGCTATCTTCACATACCTTTATGGAAATATTAGACAATTACAATGATTAATATCATTGTGTCTTAGCCTCCACATGATCACGTTTTGGCATAATCAACACACTCATAACACATAATAGGAACAATGATAGTCAAGGCATAAAATGTGATGGTAAGGATCTTAGTGATCCTACAGAGACACTCTATCTCATATTATGGACGCAGTCATAATCTTGGCACAATGTTTGATGGAGATACAATTTTGAAGTCATAATCATAATAAAATATCTCGGTGCAACTTCAGTATATGGAGCTCGTTGGCACAATGATGATTTCCCTAATGATACAATGATAATATCAGTGAATATACAGTGATGATCTTAGTAAATGAACAATGACTATCTCAGTGAACGTACAACAATGACCTTGATGATGGTGCAACTATGATGATCTCAATGACTTGGTAAAGCAGTAGTGATGGTGATGATCTTAGGAGTATCAAGAAAAGGATTGGTGTCACGATCCTAGAATGACTTAATTAAGTCAAGGGTCATGGTCTTGGTATTCATCAATGGGAATCTCTATAAGAAGAATTGTGTGTTGGTTTTCCTCTCCAAGAGGGAGACTTTTTGGCCCTGAAAAAAGCCAACATTGTGTGTTCTTGTCTCTTTGTTTTGGTAGTTATTTGATGAACTAAGAAGACACACTCTAATAATAACAAGTGTAGACTATGCTAATAAGAAAAGCTAAAACACATCACAAATAGTTATCAAGGTAGAAGAATCCTATTATAACTAATTTCCATAGATTATTCAACAGGTTAGTCACTTATACCTCAGAGGTCCTCCTCCTCCTACCCCACATGCTTCACAAAATGAACCTATTCCACATCCTAGCATAATGGAAATTAAAAACCTCATATATCTCAATAACTACTACAATAGAATGATGGTTGGGACACCAACCCTATTAGGCCCACATCTAGATTTGCACATCAGCCTAATGTTTGTCATCACTCAGTTCACTCTGTGACTATTAGTCCTCAGATACACTTTGCATTATCTTAGGCTGCTTCTTTCCATGCTCAACAACCCCTTGATTATTTGTCTTGTCTTACATTGGGGAAATTATGTATCTCATCCATACATGTACATTGTCCCTCTGGGGACACTTCATTACACGCACATACTAATATTCCCACAACTGAAGGAGGGGGGAGGAGAGAAAAGGAGGAGGAGAAAAGACCATTCTACATGGATGGCCCTAGAAAACTAACATAGCTAACATACATTATTTCTTTGGCATAATGTGGTTTTACTTTATTTTTCATAAACATATTTTATACTACAACGTTATCAAGTATTGGAACAACATATTTTTTATTTACTGTGGTACATATTTTGATGGTATTAATTAAAAATACCCCTTCTAAATGTCTTATTCTAAATAAAAAGAAAAAAACTTCAACATCATACAAACATTAGTTATAAAACAATTTTTCCCGCCAACTACCCAAGGAAAATATAAAACTAAGCAAAAGGAACATAAGGAAGGTTGGAAAATAATAATGAAGAAAGGAATGCATAAGTTTTAAAGTTGTCATTTTTCCTTTGACTAATATATTATAGAGTACAAGAGCTTACTTGTTTGGTGACAACAAAAATCCTTCAAGGCTTGACAAGGAGAAAGTGAGCTCATCAATTTTTGGTTCCTTTAATAAGGTTGGTGTTTATTTTCTGTGTTATTTTGTGTTGTTAGAAGGTTTGATATTTATTATATCAATGCTAATTAATCCATTGTAGTCTTGCCTAACTTTTAACATTTCGAGTGTCAACATATGAGTCTTTCATAGACATTTTAAAGTTGATTTTTGGTCTAGATTCTCACAATAATTAGCCAAAATAGTACCTTGTAATCAAGTTTTCATTAACAAAATCAACAATCAACAACCAATATCTTTTTTACATATTTCTCTAAAAAATTTACTTTATGTTGCTAATTTTTGTGAACAGATTTTTATGACATTAATGGCTGAAAATTATGAGTCTGTTTATGTCATATTTTAATGCATACTTATGTGGCCTTATGGCTAATAGAGTATTATCATGAAATCTACTCATAATTTCATTCATTAGTTTGTAATCAGTTTGTTCAAATTTCAATTTATTTTCTTCACAAAATGTACATTATTGTTTATATGATCTCCCTTTCATTTGTTTGTATAAATTAGTTGTGCATAATTTATTATAGTTTAATTCAAGGCAATAAATCTTGGGCTTACTCCCATTATCTCACCCACCCAGTGAGATTTAGGGAAGTTGGTAGCGAAGCATAATAGATTTGCTTGTGAAAACATTTTGGCGATCAAAGGAAAAATGACAACTTTAAAACTTATGCATTCCTTTCTTCATCTTAAATTTTATCAAGATATCACTTTCTTTTTTAGAGCAACCTTTCCATCTCAAAGAGTAATGTTAGAAACCCCATATTATTCCTAATCTATTACTCTTCTTTTCATTCTTCATTGACTGCATATTCATCTATCCAAATTGGCACTTTGCATTCATCTTTTAATCCATTGTAGTCTGCCACTTTCTTTTTTAGAGCAACCTTTCCATCTCAAAGAGTAATGTTAGAAACCCCATATTATTCCTAATCTATTACTCTTTTTTCATTCTTCATTGACTGCATATTCATCTATCCAAATTGGCACTTTGCATTCATCTTTTAATCCATTGTTGCTCAAGCTCATCTTAAATTTTATCAAGATATCACTTTCTTTTTTAGAGCAACCTTTCCATCTCAAAGAGTAATGTTAGAAACCCCATATTATTCCTAATCTATTACTCTTCTTTTCATTCTTCATTGACTGCATATTCATCTATCCAAATTGGCACTTTGCATTCATCTTTTAATCCATTGTAGTCTACCACTAATCATGTCAAGGTACTAAGGAAGTATGGTTTATTCCAATTTGAATAAGATGTGAATGCAACTCCTTGGCATGTGGCCTTCCCGTTAAACTTAAAACCTACTAATACACTATTGCCCAAATTTAAATATCATTTTCCAAAGTTCTCGGTTGGTGGTACCATCACTGTTAATGAAGATCTGATTGATTTTTCTTACTCATATTACAATATCAGTTCCAATGATAATGATTCTTGCATGCTGATGTTTATGGACTTCTTAGAAAAAAAAGTACCAACTGATTTCTATGAAATTCCACCCAAAGACTTCTCTACTTAGATAGAGCTTTGTTACTGGTTTAAATCTAGTTATGGACGACCTCAAAGCCCTATTGATCTCCTTCAAGGATATAATAATGTAAACTTTACAAAAGGTGAGACTATTAAATCATTTGATCTTTGATTCACAAAATTGTATAATCAAATTCTAGAAATCATTGAGCCACAAAATTAAGCTACCATGATGCGCTAGTATAATACTTCGTCTCTTAGCTTATCATCACTGTTTAGAGGAGAAAAATCAAAGTAATATGGGGTATTCTTTATAATATGTTTGGAATATGAAGAACAATTTCATCTCACTCGTCTTCCACTTGAAGACCCAATTAATCAATTTGATATATATTTTGTCCTTCAACTCATGGAAGACATGAGTAATTGTCTAATCTCTTTCAAGAAGAAGGTGGTTTAGAACCTCACGAGGAAGATTCCACTTTGAAAATCATTAGAAACCCTTCCCAAACATATTAATCAATTTCCCTTCTTTCCCAACCATGGTGTAACTTTCCTGAAGATTACCATGATGAAAAACCTTGTGAGGTTAAAAATAATTCACAAGAAAGAATTTTTGGTAAAAGAATTGAGCACATGGTCACAACCTTGGATTGGGTCATTGATAATGAAATAATGGTGACTAAAACAAGAACACTTTTAGAGTTATAAATACCAATAATTAGCCATCCAAGGAGGCTGATAAGTGACCACTATCCTTGAGAAACAACAACATTTAAAGAATTTTCTTGAAAGAAAATTTCGTACACCTATCCATTTCATCGGATCTCATAGAAGAGGATTCTCTTGAAGACAAAGTGTTGGTTGTAAATAATTCTAGATTTTTTTTCAAAAGCCCTCATTTTTATGTATCTATGGAAGTATGTGATAAATTGCTTATTTTCATTTAGTTGATATTGGGTCAATCCTTAATGTCATGCTTAAAATTTTTATAGAGGAATTCGGTTTATAGTGCTACGAGGAGAGAACCAAGAATGGTCTACAATAATTCTCAACAAATAGATACCAATGATATTAAATATTCCATGGTAGTTTTATGCGCTCATCTTGAAATCATAACAACTTATAATATCCAAGTAATGGATATGTCAGTGAGTAACTATTTGATCATCGTTGGTATAGACTCAAAAACTAGAATAGGTTGGTATATGTCAATGTATGGCACTCATATGAACCTTCCTAAAGATGGTAAGAATATTATTATTATAAGGGAAGGAATATTATCACCTAATAGGGAACCTCATCAAAAAATTCAAACTCAAACCAAACTCAAAGCGAACCCAATCATTGTCAAACCCAAACTAAACCCAAACCATGTGACATTGCATATAGTTTTCTTTCTTTTAGGGTTTTATTGGCTACTATTCAACCTTAAGTATAATGATTGGCTCCATGACATTTGTACCCATTTTGTACTAGCAAATTTATATTTACAGACCAGGGGAACATAATGACTAGCTATTGGTATGTTGCATACCATATGATGAGAAATTTGATAGTTGATAAAGCTAACGTAGGAAAATCCAATGATCTTTTCACATTATCATACTAATCACAAAAGTATGGCATGTTTAGTTATAAAAAGAGACTCTTTAAGGAAAAATTAAACCAATAAGCCTTTAAAACATTTCATCAAGAAACCGTTATAAGTCGATGTACCATGTGACGTCAAACCCGTCACAAAGAATATATGAAGTTTCTTCGATGAATAAGGAAAAAAGTTTGAGAAAAGAGAATTACAATAAAGAGTGCAGTGCACTGAATCTAAATCTAAAGCTGTCACTGAATGTGAAGGCTATGAATGGAAAAAGAAAAGAACTGTGATTTTCGAAAGAAAAGCATTACAGAGAATGCAGCTATATTTAAGCAACATATTTCAAGTTTTGAGGATTTTCCTGGTCAAGTTGCAAGAAGTCTTTGGAAATTAAAAATTCGATCTCGTTTTTGATTGCTTTGACGTCCGGCTTGAACACGCTTTTGAGTTCATTAAAGCATTCATTTAGTAGACGCGAACAATCCAAAACTTTTCTACTCTTCATGATGCGAACAACGCAAGCTTGGATCGCAAGTTTTCTATCATCCTCTACGCCCATTAACACCTTCTTATTCCCCACCTTTTCTTCTAGAGGTGGTGGAAACGGAATTCGAATCCTCTTCAAGTTGCTGCTAAAATTAGGATTCACTTCAAAAGTGTCAGCAGGAGATACAACTTTGGTATTTGCAGGTTGTTTCAGAAGAATTTTGTACTTCGAACCCGCGATTGAATGTAGATGTTTGTCAACATGTTTATCATCTGCGAGGTTCAATTCTGATTTAATTTCTGCACGACTCAACTTCTCGTGGTCATTAAATAGCAGCAATATCATTGCTTGATAAGTTGATACGGTCATTTCTATTTCCATTTGGTTGTCAAAGTTGCCTCTGATATTACACGTTCCCAGAGAATATATCCATGTAAGAATACGACGTTCATTTTGTGCAGAATAATAAGCTTTGAATACTTGAACACAGTTGGCAATATCCGAAGGTAGATTGGGTTGGGAAATATATGATTGGGAGATTGGCCAAAACGGAGTGGTCAAGACTTTCACTCTCAGTTCTGTTCCAAGGTTGATATTTCCGCTACCAAGATATTCATCAAACGCAGATTTTCCCTCACTTGCTATAACCAAATCTTTTATCATGAACTCCATCTTTGATGTATACCGCTTCCCATTTTGCTCCGCCAACTTTGCTATCACCTGCTGCTCTATGCTAAGGTTAAAATTTTCATCCGACAATATTCTAGAGGCTAATTTTTTCCTATAAAGTTCACCAAATATATCTTTATCGGAGAT
This sequence comes from Pinus taeda, assembly GCA_000404065.3. Classification (NCBI taxonomy): domain Eukaryota; kingdom Viridiplantae; phylum Streptophyta; class Pinopsida; order Pinales; family Pinaceae; genus Pinus; species Pinus taeda. The sequence goes on along the minus strand of APFE031596331.1, from coordinate 10,462 downwards.
ATAGCCAACGAGTTTCACCACCTTTTCAAGCATATTCTCAACATCCCCATCGCTTAGTTTTGCATCGGTCTTTTTCACCTGGCCACCCTTACTAAGTAGATTATCACAAAATATTGCCAGTATTTCGGCAAATGTGCTTCCTCCAACATCATTTCCACATATTGCCTCAAATCCTAGAATCAAACCTTTGCTAATAATAATGTTTTTTTGAAATGCATCTTCAACATATTCCACATACCTGTCTTGGAGTTGAATGAAATTTCCTACCAAAACATTTGAATCTTCTTCTTCTTCTGCCTGCTTTGCTATTATTCTTCCTTCTGTGGTCACTTGTTGTATTAAACAACTTGCAATTGTGTCCACACCCTTCGATATTTTAGAAAACAGCCTGTACATCCTGGAAAGATCATCTTTCTTGTGGTCTCTCAGCAAGGCGGGACAGCCTTTATGTTCATTTTGTACAAGCTGCGTTAGATAAGGCGAAAGTAGTTCATTTTGTACTATTAGTAATAGTTTCTCTTTCGTGGTGGAGTGCAAATAATGGGAAACCCTCTCCTCCTCTTGTTTTAAACACTCTTCAGCCTTTTTGAGAAAGTCAGGAAAAGAGAAGAGTGAAATCCATAAAGCAGCCTTTGTGGAGTAATAATTTCGAGTATCTTCCAACATCTGTGCTTCAAAATCGTTCTCGTACAAACCCACTCCTGCATCGTCCATTCCAATGTCCACGAAAAAGTTTAAAACGTTTTTCAGCAAAGAACAATCTGCAATTCGTTCTCCCTCACGATCACTGTGAATGAGCGCCAGCACTGCATTCCTTGCAGTAGCCTTGATTTCATGGTACACATGCTGCCGGAAACACATGAACCCTGCATCTCTGAGAGGAGTCAAATAGTTCATTTTAACAAAGTAACGATCCAAATAACTGAACCACTTTGAAAGCCAGTGTACGATCACCTTATAGTTTTCCCAGCGTTTGACAAGTTGTTTCAACATCACCTCTCCATCCTTATTCCTGAGATCTGGTAAAATGACACCCACTAGGCATTCTTGTAACCAGTCCTTGTATCTATCATACAGTTGTTGCCTTTGAGAAGGGTTTTTTAGGGCAATGTTGTAACCAATAGTGTAAGTGTCAGCGTGGTCGTCTGCAACAAACAGTTCGGCTTCTGAAAACCCTTCCAAGATCTTTGCCAACCTTAAGAAACGGTTGTATAAAATGTCAAACCCTTGCTCCATCTCTACCGTAATGCCAGTTCTTCTCCGCCCTTACACTTTTGCTACTGATTCTGCGCTCAATCGTTCTAGACACCTTTGGTAAGTAGAGGATATTCGATTTAATTGACGTATTGCTATGCCCACGATATCCCTTTATAATCGAAAACTAAGACACAATCACGTCCATTCACATTCAAGAGGGACACAACGTTGCATTTTGTAAGAACGTCGGCCTTTAATTAGTTCAAATGAGAAACTGATATCAGCACTGTATAAATTCATGTTACCATATGATGCATTTTATGATGATATATTTGAATATATAATTTATAGTCGAGTCAGGATTATATCTTGAATGTATTAATATAGTTTATTTATTTTTAAATTGATGGACAATACACATCAAATCAAGGGATTTACTTATTTGGAGTGAAATTTTATCATTTTATCGTTAACATAATTATATTGATAGAGCAGTCCATATATATTTATAGATGGATGGTTTTAATAGAGTATTCCATATATATTTAATAAAGTATATCAAATATTTTATTAATATACCATGAAAGAAATGGTTGACTATGGGTGACTATGGTTACATGTTTGTAAATGGTTGATATTGTTGATTTTTTTCTTTGCATGAAGAATTATTCTTTTCATCACATAGTATGATCATTTTTTTCATGGCCATGATGTGAAATTTTTCATCTTGAAAAAATTGATCGCCCATAACAATCACTTTTAATAATGTATATGTGCTAGTTGACATCTAACATGCATGAGGAAGATTAGACCTCATTGATGAATGAATCGAGCTCATCAAAGAGCAATTGTGGAAGTTGCTTTCAACATGATTTATCTACCTTATTTCTAATAGCCAATGAGTCTCCCCTCTTGTCGTTCTACCCAAAAACAATTGCAAGTGAAGAATTTGTGTAGATTATAGATAACTTAACAAGTCGACTCATAAGGTTCACTTCCTATCCCCATTCATCGACCAAGTGTTGGATACCTTAGCGAGGGGGAAATATTTCTCTACCCTCAATAGATTTAGCAAATATAACCAAATTCAAATCGCTCCCGAGGATTGTGACAAAACCATGTTGATATGTCCCTTAGTGACATCTTCCTACTTTATTCCTACAACTTTCCAACAAGAAGTAATTGGAATATTTTCTTACTTCATCCATGAATATGTGGAAATTTACGTGGACAATTTTACAACTTATGGTGATGAATTTGATGTAGCTTTGGCTAATGTACATAAATTGTTAATGAGATGTAAGCAATGCCACATAGTCGTTAATAATGAAAAAAATTAATGATGTTAGTTGACGACATCATACTTCATTTAAAGGTATAGAATTATATCTAGCAAAAATTAAGGTAGTATTGAATTTTCATCACCATAAGGTAATATCTAACATCATACTTCATCAAATTGTTGGATTTGCAATAATACTAAGAGGGGAGGTGGGTTAGATCAATATAATACAATTTTCAATTAAAAAAAAGTTGGAGGTAGAACATGGATCATAGGATATATGTGGAAACCTATCAAGGAAGAAATGAAAAACTTCTTTGGATTGATTTTTCTTTGAGGGAACCAGCCTACTCTTACAATCTTTGTAGGAACCAAAACATAGGGTACACCAATGCTCTCAATCCATCTATGTATTAGCCTACAATAAATAACAATCCCCTCTACTAATTTATAGGTACTAACCTATAGGAGACACCAATCCTCTCTACTACTTTGTACGCACCAACCTATAGGAAACACCAATCCCCTCTAATCGATTATCTCCAATCCTTTCTTCTTTGGTCCACTTTCCTCTTCTTCATTTTTTTTTGTAGTCCCCTACTTCCTCTCTCCAATCTCTAATATTTTGTCCTCCAGTTCACTTTTCCCTTCTCCAGTTTTTGCAGCCACCTCATTCCCTCTCATTCATCCACAATTCATTAACCATTCCTTCACTAATGTAATTATTTTTCATTGTATCTTAAATAAAGATCCTACCAAATCTTCTCTCTTTCATTCTCTACACCTTTCAAAAATGAATGATCTTTGACTTTAGTACCATTACGATGTTATTCCCACAATATCCTTTTAAATAGAGTACAAAAACATAATTTCTCTAATCACACATCCTTCCATGAAGGAACAATGTTACCTTAATATTGAAAGAACATCAAATATTCATTACTTGAAATGAGAAATACCTCTACAATCTATATTTTATTAATTAATTATAGTAAGAAATTGATATCAACACCATATAAAAAAAAATCACCACATTTTAATTAATTCAATTGATACATATGTCTGTAATTCATATCCAAATCCTTCATTTATGTAATAATCCCCTTTAATTCTTCATTTATCCAATAAATGTAAATGAATTTGACAATCACAACATCCAATGAAGTAAGTTGTAGAAACATATTGATGATGTTGGGATATATGTAGATAGGAAGTTAATTGCCGTGGGAATAAATATGAGAGAAAATAATGAATACATTGGACTAACATTAGTAAATATTGTTGACACAAGATTATCTAATACATTTTATATGTCACTTTGCATATAAAAGGTAAAAAACATGGAACTAATTAGTGTATATCAACCACATTTAGTAATGCAGTTGTGCTAGTTGACACCCTTATCTTCAATAGGAAGGATTAGTAGACTATGGTTGACTATGGCTAAATATCTTCAAGCTATGGGTGAGGAGGTCTATTATGGTCAACATATAGTTGACTATGGATGACCATGCTCGTACATAGCTAACTACAATTGACTATGATAGATTATGATTGACTATGGTTGACTATCATTGATCGTGACTCACCATGTTTGATCATGGTTGATGATGGTTGACCATGGTTTGACCATGATAACCATGAATGAACATGTTTGATAAATTTGACCATGGTTGATAACATTTTTCTGTGATAGATTATAGCTGTCCATGTTGACAATGGATGGCCATGGTTGACCATGTTTGACCATGAACAACATGGTTCACCATGCTCAACCATTTTAACCATGGTTCACCATAGTTTCCCATCTTGAGCATAATAGATCATGGGTTGACCATTAGTGTTCAAGGTTTTCTATGGTTGAATGGACATGACCATGATTGATCATGGTTGAAAAATGTTGACCATGGTTGACCATTTTGATAATGTTTGGCCATGTATGAGTTTGTTTGACCATAGTTGATCTTGGCCAAACATGGTCGACTATGGTCAATATGATTAACTATGGGTATCCATCGTTGTTCAAGGTTTTCAGCAGTTGCCTATAGATGAATATGGTAAAAAATCGATGACTATGATGCCTAGGTTTATTAAGGTTGACCATGTTCGACCATATTGTCCATTGTTGACCATAGTTAGCCTTGTTGACAATGCAAACCATTATTAAATATTTTTTGACCATAAATTACCGTGGTTTTTTATCCATATTTATGAAGGAATGAATTGAAATAAAATATAAATAGATACACCAAGATACAATGAAACCAAACTTCAATACATTAATAAAAAAGTACCAAAAATTGTTGACATGCAGAATGGAAATAAACTAGCATAGGCGATTATAGCTTATCTTTGAGAAGAGATGCGGCAACTACATGCCTTCTAAACTATGTTACAATGAGTCTTGAAGGCCTATTAATTATTAAAAAATAATGGAAAACCTTAAACATCCAAAAAACCTAACCCTACGAGATGAAGTACCAAAAGTACGTGGGCCCCGTTAGGGTAAATTGATACATCAACTTGTCGGCGTCATAAATTTGGCATAAGATCTATTGTTGATGTGTACGATACCTCACTGGAAGATCTATTTGAGGAATACAACTTTCTTCTACCAGCTATGGGTATTCCCATTTTACAAAAAAAACGTCGTTTGGGGCCTCAAAGTGACTTTAAAAGTTCAAGGCTCGAAAAGTTTCCAAAACTAGTAAATCGTGCTACAATTAAGGAAACTTAAAGAAACAATTGTGGGGATCCAATTGGAATAGGCTGATGTCCACCAATATCCACCTGGATCACCCCCCCCCCCACCTTAGGAAGTAATGGTCCCCATTGCATTGAGTTCCTCCATGAGACGAGGAAACTTATGTTGAACTTTCTCCCTCGTAAGCCACATGCCTTGGTTGAGGAGTTGGATATCTTTGACAACCCGTTACAGTTGGATATTTTGCTGGCGAGTGTTTTTTATCTTCGTCTCCATGATTCAATTAGTTGTGGCATGTTCCATGCAGTCTCGGTTTAGCTCTGTTGGTGTGATTTGTTCTCTAATTTTTTATGTGTTTAGTAATGGTGGAAAGTTTGCCCAAAGGAAGTCCACATAGAACACTGGGTGTAAGCCAAGGAGTGGGGGAATGCTAAGCTCAAAAGGATTGTCTCCCATACCCTTGGTGATAGTGTAAGGCCCATATCAGAGTGGTTTTATCTACTGATGGGGTCCAGTAAGGTGTTCTTTCTGCAAATGCAACAGAATTTGTCACCTATTTGAAACTTGTGCGACACCCGATGTTGATGATGTAACTTCTTGTAATTAGAATTGGATTTATCGAAGATGTCATGCACTTGCTAGAAAATATGTTGGATGCGTTTAATAAATCGGGTTGCTTTATCATCCTCGAACTATAGATGTGTGGATCTTGTGTAAATCTAGAACTTGCTTGCAATCCACTAGCATCTAGTAAGTGGTCACAAACTCTGAATCATTCTTTTACATTTGTGGCCATCCAAGGGTCTTGTGGCCATAAGAGTTGAGAACAGTAGTTAGTGCAATAACTGGCGGTCGACTGAGGAAATATACAACATGATTGGTGCTACCCTTCTTGTACTTAATGTTTAAGGGAAATTGTTGAATATATGTAGACCACTTCTCATGGCGATCATTTGTAACTTCCCTTGTGTCTATATAAACTGAAGAGATCAATGATATGTGTGGATGACTGTCTCATTCCCCAAAATGTAATGTTTCCATTTTTGGAAATACTACATGATAGAGTACATCTCTTTATCATAAGTGTGGTACTTCTGAATTGTATTGGAAAGTATATCATTGTGATATGTCATGGGATGCCCTTACTAGTTGATAACTACACCAATAACATATTAAGAGGAATCCATCTCGATTTCGAATGGCTATTGCAGGTTTGGCAATGTGAGTATAGGTGTAGATTAGAGGCGGTGCTTCAGTTCAGTGAATGCCTTATGTTGGGACTTGAACCAAGAAAAAATTTCTTTCACTCTACCCTTTGTAACTTGACTCAAAGGCTAAGTGATATGGGAGAATCCCAACACAAGCCTTTGATAAAAATTGGTAAGGACCAAAAAGTTGCAATACTCTATTAGAGTGGTTAGGGTTAGTCAACCTAGAATGAATTTGATCTTAGCCAGATCCACATTCACGCCTTTCTCATCCATGACATAGCCCAGATATTGGACCTGACCCATGCCAAAGGTGCATTTCTCTAGGTTGGCGAATAGTTTGTGTAGTTGTACGCTTTGAAGGACCCGTTGAATGTGTTGCAAGTGATCCTTCCAACTCTTGCTAAAGATAAGAATGGTGTCTAGATATACAGCCACAAATCAGTTGATGAGGGCCGCAAGATGTCATCCATCAACATCATAAAATTTGCAGGTGCATTTATCAACCTGAAAGGCATGACAAACCATTCAAAAAGGCCCTCCTTTGATTTGAAAGTGGTCTTCCATGCATCTATGGGATCTATTGGAACCTAGTGATAATCAAACTTAAAATTGATCTTACTGAAATACTTTCCCCCCTTGAGCTGGTCAAGAACGTCATTAATCCATGGGATTGGATACCTATTCCTGACAGTGATTTTGTTCACTGCCTGATAGAGCCTCTAGGTCACATCCTCCTTTTGTACAAATATAATCAGGCTCCCACAAGGTGATGAACTTGGTCGGGTGTGACCTTTTTGTAGCAGCTCTTGGATCTGCCACTTGATCTCTTCATTTTTAGAATGGAGTGGCAGTATATCGATCCATTGGGTAGAGGTGATATAGGGATTAGATCAATCGAATGATTAACCTAAAAGTGTGAGCGAACCCCTATGGGTGAGGAGAAGATGTCCCTATATTCTTCCATGACCTTATCCACCTACTTCTGCTGCATGGAGGAAACTTTCTTAGGGTCCATGGATGTGACCACGATCTTCCCCTTACTTTAAGAATGAATAAAAAAGAAATAAAAAATTCTCGGTCTGGGAGATGATCTTACTACATTTCTTAGCGGAGATCAAAGAGATGGTGGAAGGCGGGACTACCTCTGATATCTTGCATAACTTATTTCCCAAGGTAATAATATCAGTGCAAGGCCTAAACTCATACACAACATGATGCTTCCACAAGTATGGCTAACTTAATAATACATCACAAACATCAAGAGGAGCAACATCACACAATACCTCATCCGTGTAGCGCTTGTTGTAGGGAATATGACACTGCTGGCTGACATGGAGATATCGTCCTTGATGAAGTCACCATGTGGTGTATGGTTGTGGGTGTGGTGTGGTTAGTAGGCCCATCTTATTCATGTCCTCTACTAAAATGAGCTTCTTTTGGCTTTCGTTGTTGAAAATGAACTACAATGACGAATTCTTCACCAACATCTGTGAGTGGAAGAGACACTCCCCCTCGTTTGGATTTTTGGGCTCAATATTTTGGACCTTAGTGGTGGCAACAGTGGCTCTAGATTCTGTGTCAATAATCTACTTCCCCTTGTTACTCCCCATGTATGTTTTTGGATAAGAATCAAAAGACGCATTATACTTTGAAGATTCTAGCTTGACCACCAATGACTTCTTGGCACAACACTCATTTGCGTTGTGAGAGGGGCTCTTGTGGAACTCATATCACTTTTATGTTTCCTTCTTTATCCTCATGGTACCATTATTTTCTTGTGGCTTCGATGGGTTTTCCTAGGCCGCTCCATCTTTGTTTTGTCTTTTTTCCTATAGTTTGGGACTTCTCTTGCCCTAGTTTTGGTTCGTGAATCCAAAATTGTGCTTTTGTTTAGTTTTTTTTTCATTCTTGGCAGCGTTGCATCAAGTAAGGAGATGTATAGGAAATCCATTTCTCCTTGAATATATTTGTGAAGAAAACCATGGTATTTGAGTACTAGACATTGCTCAGAGTCCTTGATACCCAAGTTTGTGCATAGAGTATTAAAAACATTTTTGAGCTCATGCACATTCTAGTCACTTTGCTGTCGGAGTGTGGTCCACATATGTACTTGTCCTCATAGCTCCCTACATGGTAATATTCTTCTTTAGGATCATCTCAAAAAGAGTTCCAAGAGGGGGCGACTGTAAACAAAGAGGGTTCTTCAATCCTTCTCTCACAATAATTTTTTCACCAATACTTTACACCGGGGGGGGACCTTAAGCATTACAAAAGTAATTTTCTCCCCATCGAAGAAGCTATGAACCAAAAAATAATGTTCTGACAGATTCAACCTTTTATCTACAACATCTACATCTATGTGCCATTCGAATATAAGGATATCAAATTTTACTTGTACCTTGAAGGAGGTGGCACCTCCAAAGTGACTGTTGGATGAATATGTGCCGCCAATGGGCATCCACTGAAGGATCAGGGAAAATTTGTTTGTCATATCATTGCTTTTCTGCTCGAGAGCTTATTTGAGAAAGTATGATAAGATTTCATGCTTCATCATCCTTCTTTTCTTTTGCCATGGGAGGTCATCAATGTCGGCAAGGACTGTCTTGCAAAGGCTCAACCAGTTCAAATCCCAACTCCTTATATCTCGACCTCATTAAGGACATTCACATAAAAATAGAGAAAGAGGAGACTGCTCTAATACCAATGCTCCAGATTTATGAAGGGAGAAAATGAAAGACAAGTATAAATAAAAACACAGAGATATAATGAAAACATTACTTCAATTCATTAATAACAAAGTAACGAAAAATGTTTACATGCAGAATGGAAATAAACTAGCTCACGTGATGGTAACTTATCTCTTGGAAGAGATGTGCAACTACATACCTTCTGAACTATGTTATAATGAGGATCAAAGGAATACTTATTATTTAGAAACAATGGAAAACCGTAAACATCTAAAATCCTTAACCTTAGGAGATGAAGTTCCAAAAGTTTGCGGGCCCCGTTGGGGTAAATTGGTACATTAACTTCTTGGGGTCGTGACTTTGGCATACGATCTCCATTTGATGCGTACAATACCTCATTGGAAAAATCTATCCAAGGACTACAACTTCTAACTATAAACCAATACCATAGACTACAATTTTTCTTATTTTCCATAAAAAAGATGTTTAAGGTCTCAAAATGGCTTGAGAAGTTGAGGACCCGAAAAACTACAAAAATTAGTAAACTGTGCTATAATTAAGTAAACTGAAAGAAACAATGGTGGGGGTCCCAATTGGAATAGGGGGGTGGCCACCAATATCCACCTAGATCATTTTCCCATGTTTTCTATGGACTATGGTTGCATATGGTAAACACATGGTTGACTAAGTTTGACCATGGTTAATTATGGTTGAAAAAGGTTAGTTATGGTTGAAAAGGATCAACATATGGTTAGCTAAGGTTGACTATGTTGACCATGGTCAACCATATCATAATGGATGACCACTATGACATGTTTGATCATTGTGACATTAATATTTTGTTACCACATTTAACATTATCAATTATGATTGTCCATGTTTGAATTTGCTTGACAATTAAGAATCTGTTAGACCATATTTCGACATCATTGATTATGGATGACCATTATGAAATGATCATATTATGACACTAAGATATGGTTGTCACATTGTGGCATCAACTTTTTGCTCATAAACTTGTTGGAATCATAAATATATGGAGAGGGCCAAGGGGGAACCATTATAATACATTTTTTTACTTCTATAAAAAATTATAGCACCATAGAAATAAAACTTGTAGGTGGAACATGGATCACAGTATATACATGGAAACCCATAAGGGAATAAATCCAAAACTTCTTTTAATTTATTGTTCTTTAAAGGAACCAACCTACTCAAGCTACTTGTATAATCCTTCTAGGCACCAAAATGTAGGGGACACGAATGCCCTCAATATTTGTATGTACCAACCTATAATAAAAATAATCCCCTTTATTTCTTTATAGGTACCAACCTATAGGAGGAACCAATCCCCTCAGCTACTTTGTACACACAAACCTAT
>APFE031596328.1:0-23754 GCA_000404065.3 Pinus taeda | reverse complement strand
GATAGGAAGTGAGGTTTCATTTGGGCATACAACAAAAGGAAAACCTAAAGAATAAGGAGGTTTATGAATCTCTAAGAGTTTTTCTTCGCCGCTAGTATTAGATGCTATATTCTCAACATGTATTTGTTCTGTTACATGCCTTTCTTGAAGAGATATAGGAGATTGTTTAGGTTTACTTGAATCTGATGCTCCTTTCTGCAATACCTTTCTTTCTTTGAGGATTTTTCAAGGTCAGGTACTGGGTCAGCTTGTGAATTTTGAGGATTTCTCTGAGTATGCCTCACAAACTGAGCTAGAACTATGAAGTGGAGTCGCCAATAGGTTTGGCTTCCAGTAGAGTCGCCAGATAGATGATTACAACCAAAAAAGTACCCAGACTTTGTCTATCATCAAAGCTGGATCTATGTCGTTTCCCAAGGAAGCTTAGCTTCAGTTTCCTCTCCCTGGCAATGGTGCCAATTATGTTATCACTCCAGGAAACTCTCCTAGGTTGCAGCTCAGAGATGCCTGGTAACATATAATCTTCAATATTTTTCTCAGAACTATTGGAATGGATGATGGTTTGGATCAAGTTAGATAACCATTTCAGCTCTATTCTCACTCAAAACATGCATGAACACTCTCACCAATATAAGTCTTTAGACCACTAATGCTCAATAATTTATAGATTCAATGGATAAATGAAGAATACTGACTATACCAGCAGATTCCATAAATAAAAACATATGAATGGCCAGCTACAGGAAGTAAATGAGACTTGCAAATCTAATTTATCAATGTAGAGATAAGATGACAGTTATCTGGCAGTAGACACAGTAGAAAACCTAAATAACCTATTCAAGTGCAAGCATAGAATGGCAAAGAGAATGGACACTGAACATATAATAGCAAAAGAAGCTTATATTGCTAGAATGAGGATGAGAAGCTTGAAGGAACAAAGGAGGAACAATCTCCAGAAGTTGAACCCGTATTACATTTTACTTTCAGCTATTTATAGCTATTTACAATGATGCTGAGTCTTCTAAGGCTTGAGCCTTAATCTGTCTGATCTGCCTTGTTAACTGATTGATTCCCTGATTAGGCAAGCATGGCTCGAAGGTTTCTTCTTCTAACAAAAGAATAACTGCATTCAAATATTTTGGATAGTTTGTTGCACTGTCTGGGAACTCTACCATGCCAGAGATGCCCCATAATGTTTGTTTCGATGAGTTGTGCTGGGATATTGATGCGTTGTGCATCTCCATGATATTTCTGTTTCGGGCTAGCTGTGTTGTCTGCTCCAATACTGCTTTATCGTTGATTTGACCTCTACTTTGTTGTGGAATGGCTCTTTGGGCCTATGAAACCCCTTTAAAATGTGGATAGTGACTGCTTTCTATTAGGAACATAAAACACAACATTACTATGAAAATCTCGCCTTCTCTGTGTATTTTGGAAATACGTGAAAACACTGAAAAAACAGAAAAAAAAATGGGTTTGGCGGATTTGAAAGATTATACAGTTTCATTCTGGAAACCCATCAGGTCCGGGTGTCATCGCTATCAACGCTGCCCTATTCCCCTTTGTATTTCATTATATAACAAAATACATTAAAATGCGTTTAAAACAGGCCTTCCCACGGAATTCAAAATTTATGAAATCTCATATATAATGTCATCGGGTCGCACATATGTCTATGCATAGGCCCCACCCCATGGTATAGTGCCAATGTGATATAGTGATGCGATAAATTGCAATCGCACGTCGCTCACTCCTCGGGTCCTTCATATAACATGGCATATACTCCCCGTCGATAGCGATATCACCAATATCGGTGATCGGCATATCACTTGGCCCAATCTCATCGTGACTCTACTCTGACTGCCTCTGATGGCCACTGCCAATGAGATTAGCTGCTTAGATCTAGGACGTTGATCAGCCAGATCTAACGGCAGTTGTGTGTTTCCATGTTTAAGCTTGTAATACTTTGATTCTTCACCGTTTTGGAGTGTCTTAGCCTCCCGATAGTGTTTTTCCACCCTTCCAAGGGCTCTCGGCATGTGATGGTTTTGCTCTTTGGATGATCTTAGTGAGGATTTTTAAGAATTTAAGAACAAATTTGGATCCATTGGCATGATTTTGCTAGTTTATGGAGACCTTCAAGAGCATATTTGGATCCATTTTTGGGCCATTTGCCCACGAGGCTAACATTCCCTACAAAAAATTTCCCTACAACCTTGGAGGTGTGAGCCTATCTAATTAGCTGTAGTCACTCACCTTTAGGAACACATAGTTTATCCAGCCTTTAGAGTAACCCATCGTAGAGATGGTAGTCAATGGTGTTGTTGCCATCATGTACATGCTATAGTCACTCACCTTTAGGAACACATAGCTTATCCATCCTTTAGAGTAACCCATCGTAGAGATGGTAGTCAGTGGTGTTGTTACCATCATGTACATGACTTTGACTCTGCAATTGTTGATACACCTCCTTGAAGTCCTCATCCTTTAAATATGCCTCTCTGTATGCATCATGGGTGAATGGATCTATGTGCATAAGAGTCCCCAAAGCTATGATCTTTGATGTGCGTGGCGTTGAAGTCATCTCGACCAATTTGTTTGTGTTTCCCTTCTTATACTTGATCACTAAATGAATATACTGTAAAAAACCCATCCACTTTTTCTAGTTGGTCTATTGCAGCTTACTTTGGTCTGCAAGTACTGTAATGGTTGGTGATCTGTGTGGATTACTATCTCCTTTTCCATCATATAATGCTTCCACTTCTTCATAGATTGTACCATGGAATACAACTCCTTGTTGTAGGTAGGGTAGTTAAGAACCACCGCATGAAATACTTCAGAATGGTAACATACATGCCTTCATCCCTGCATCAAGACAACTCCCATAGCATACCCACTCGCATTTGTCTCCACTTCAAAGGGTCATTGCAAGTTTGGTAGTGTCAAAACTAGCGCTTGACTGATCTTCTTCTTTAGCTCCTCAAAATCCTTATACTAACATTTCCTCCACTAGAAACTCTTGCCACTTGCTGTTATGGCATGGAGAGGTGCTACTACCGCTGAAAATGAGGTTATGAATTTCCTCAGGTATTATGTTTCCCCAATGAAACTCGTGACCTCAGAAACATTAGTAGGCACCGAACATTTCATGATGGCGTACATCTTGGAAGGATATATCTTCAATTCTCCTCCACCGATCATGTCCCACAAATACACCAAAGATTGTTGCACAAACTCACACTTCTTGAGATTTTCTAGCAGATGGTGCTTCTTCAATGTTTCCAGCATCTTCATCAAATGTGAAATATTATCCTCCCATATAGCACTATATACCAGTATATAATCCAAATAGACAATGACAAATGAATCTATAAAAGGTTGCAGTACATCATTCATTAATCTCATAATGTCGTTGGTACAGTACATAGGCCAAATGGCATAACTAACCAATCATACAAACCTTGCTTGGTTTTTAAGGTGGTATTCCATGTATCTTCTTCTTTGACTTGAACCTGGTGATATCCAGACTTCAAGTCCAACTTGGTGAAGTACTTTTCTTACTATAATTGATCTAGAAGATCATCTATCCTAGGCAGGGGGTATATGTTCTTGAGCGTGATTTTGTTCAACACCCTGTAATCTATACACATCTGCCAAGTCCAACCTTTCTTTGCCACAATGATGATGAGTGACCCACATGGTGATCTACTCAGTGGAATGACACCCTATTCCAACAAATGTTGCAACTGTTTCTTCACTTCACTCAATTCTATAACATACTTCCTGTACAACCCAATATTTGGCAATGGGGAGAGTCTGACAATAGTTGGATCTCATGTTCCACTTCTCTCTTAGGTGGTAACCCTTTTGGCTCTTAGAACACATCCCTGTATGCCTATAATAACTCCTCCAATTGTTTTTTATGTTTCTTAGTACACCCCTATAGGGCTGCCTTGCCTCTTATTGACTCCTCTTCAGACTAGCTTTCTCTTAAAAACAATAAAACATATTTTTTGCTGGAACTGATCAATTTTTTGGCTTGATTGGAACTTACTAGTGATGATGAATGATTTTCCATCCTTATACTAATTGCTCTCCTCCTGAATATTTCATTTCGCATTTACACATAGGACTCCCAAACACAACTCCACATATTAGATCTACTTCGTCAATAAAATCAACATTGATAGAAAATCTAATTTTTGCTATTTTGTTACCTTGATATCTGCATCCTTATTACCCATCCCAGTGGATATGGGCTTGGATGATCATGAAATTACAACCCCAAATTCTTGACTAGCTCTGTTGCAATGAGATTTTCCTGTGATCCTCAATCAAACAAAGCATCAATCTTTGTCTTCTTGACATGTATCTATATATGGAAGAGTTTGGTCATTTCTTTCTCTTCTTGTTGTTGAAGGCTACTCGGATTCACCTCCTTCTACATTGACATAAAAACTATCTTCTCATCCACATGCAAGCTTCTTTCAAATTGGTTGCTCGAATCTGTGGCCATGAGATTATTCTTCTTATTATCTTTTTTCTAGTTCTTTGATTTTAGCTTTGAATGCAACTTCCAACACTCCTCCTTTGTATGGCCATCAATGTTGTAGTGGTTGCTAGGATATTTGCATTGTTGTGTTGTGGCTGCCATATTTTTATATTTTTCCCCTTTTTTCTTCTTCTTCCCATCCTTAGAATATTCCTATTTCTCTTTCTACTTCGATCCACTTGATTGCGCTCTTCTCAAGCCTATGTTCTCCATGTACTGTGCTTGTACAAAAGCCTCGCTCACCGATTTGGGCTTGAATAACATCACTTGCTCGAATAGATGGTGGTGCAGAAACCCCAAATACTTTAGGAGTACATCTGTATTCTTTGGAGAGATACCCAACATTATAGCAGTCTTTCTAAATCTTGTGGTGTACTCTTGCATGCTTTGGCCAACTTTTGTTTGAAGTAATGCCACCTGATCCACTGGTCATCCACGTGCCCAATGGGATAAAACTACTACTTAATGAGGTTTTTGAAATATTCCCACTTAGTCACTGGAGGTTCTCCCTCCAACCTCAAGGTTTTTGTGTGGCTCTCCTACCAAGTTAGTGCATGGCCTTCTAATTTCAGCTACACAAATGAGATTTTTTGCCCTTCCTCAATCTAATGGACACCGAAATAAAATTGTAGTTGTTGCAACTAATGGATTAGTTTCACAGCATCGATCGCGCCATGGAATGCCTTGATATCAAATTTTTCTTCCATTTTAAATAGGGCTTGATTCACGACACTCAAACCAGGATGATCTTTTTCAGATTCTTTCTTCGACTAGTTCTCCATTTTACCCTGATCTTCTAATCCTCCTTATGATTTTTCCTCTGCATTCGAACCCCCACCTTCTCAAAATATCCCCAACTTGTTATTCAATGATGCCATGAGGAGTTTTACATTGCAGTTGATATCTACGACTTGTTATTCAAGTTGTGTAAATCTCACCTCTGCAGGATCACGACGTTCGTTTACAAATTCGTTGACCATGATTAGGGTTTTATGATTTTCAACCTCACCAATCTAGACCCCTACAATCTCTAATAATTACCCAAATAAAGCTACTCTGGTACCAAATGATCCATAAACTACCATAGATATTCCACTGGACAGTGCGTCACAACAGATCTGATAATAATATGTTAAAATTCTGAATTTTTACACTATTACAACTTTATTAAACTTCTAGATATGTGAATTTAACTATAATTAGTGTATGCATGTGAATGGAAATTATGCAGAAAACTAGAGAATGTCAAAATAATATCACACACACAAAAGACACAAAATATGCTATGGGAAACCCTTTTGGGATAAAACCCAGCTAGACAGTTATGTCGCTTCATTCTCTTTCTCTATCTGGAAATATGGTTGTAGGAACAAAGAAGTAATGCATGTGGCCCATGGGTTGCTACAGTGCAGAAATCCTCTCTGTTTGCTCTACCTTATAGCTCTCCCAGTTATCTTTTCTCATCTCTGGAACAAAATTCTCTCGAAAGAATGGAATGCCTCTTCCTCATAGTGGCCCGATTATAACATAGCCCGATAGCCTACTAGTGGTTAAGTATGACTACATAAAGTCTTAACTAGAGTTACAATATAGATTTTTCTAGAGTATTTTACAGAAAAAACACGTGGCTATCCCCTTTTCCATTAATAATGGGGGTTGACATGGCATCCTCCCAAACTATAGGTGTAATAACATGAAGGTCAAAATAAGATCACACACACAAAAGACAAAAAATATGCTATGGGAAACCCTTTCGGGATAAAACCCAGCTAGACAGTAATGTCGCTTCGTTCTCTTTCTCTATCTGGAAATATGGTTGTAGGAACAAATAAGTAATGCATGTGGCCCATGGGTTGCTACAGTGCAGAAATGCTCTCTATTTTCTCTACCTTATATCTCTCCTAGTTATCTTTTCTCATCTCTGGAACAAAATTCTCTCAAAAGAATGCAATGCCTCTTCCTCATAGTGGCATGATTATAACATAGCCCGATAGCCTACTAATGGTTAATTATGACTACATAAAGTCTTAAATAGAGTTACAATATAGATTTTTCTAGAGTATTTTACAGAAAAAACACATGGCTATCCCATTTTCCATTAATAATGGGGGTTGATGTGGCATCCTCCCAAACTATAGGTGTAATAACATGAAGGTCAACTTCTGAGTGGCATAACGTTTGCATACAGACTCCGATTAACGTGATTCTTATGTCGTTGGAAAGATATTTGTGTGTAGAACAACATGAAAAGGTTTTTCACTAAATAAGAAAACTTTTACCCCTAAAAAATGTCATTTGATGCCTCAAAACACTCCTAGAAGGTTTCAGATCTAATTTTGCCAAACTAGGACCTGTCGGTAAAAACAGTCCCATGAGATGATTCCTCCACTTTACCCACTCTGAATGCACAAATATGTATGAAAAACAATATAATGATCCAATATGAATGAATGAATATTGTTTATTAGATTACGATGCATCTCATCATATGTGTTTACATAAAAAAAAATATTCTCAACATATGGAATTATTTATCGTGGATCTCTCCTTATGGGTAATAATATTTCTTGTAATACTATTGGGGTTGGGATTTTCAAAACCAAGTTGTTTGATGATATTGTGAGAACATTAATATATGTAAGGCATGTAACTGAGTTGAATAAAAATATAATTTCTTTGGGAGTATTGGATTCAAGTACTTATAAGTTTACATGTTAAGGCGGAATGTTGAAAGTGTCAGTGGGTGCTATAGTTATTATGAAGGAAATGAATACAAAGACCCTTTACAAGTTCATGGGAAGTACTTAGATCAGTGAAACAACAATGGAATTTGAGGAGGTAGTTTAATCCACTTATTTATCACATCAACAATTGGCTCATATGAGCGAGACGAGACTTCAAGTATTGATTGACCACAAGTTGCTTCCAAATTTAAAATCTTTGAATTTAAGCTTCTACAAACATTATATATTTGGGAAACAATGTAGACAAAAATTTAAAGCAAGTAGTCATCGTAGTAAGGGTATTCTTGGCTACATTCATTTTGATGTTTGGGGACCATGCCCTACTATTTATTTTGGAGGATCATCATACTTTTTTTCATTTATAGATGATTTTTATAGAAATGTTTGAGCCTATGTATTGAAAAGAAAACTTTTTGTGTTTAAAACTTTTAAATAATTTAGAAATATGGAAGAGAAGAGAGTTGGTAAGACATTCAAATGTCTAAGAAAATATAAAAAAGGTCAATTTACTTCTTCAACGTTTGAAGAATATTGCAAGGAGATTGGGATCGTAAGACATAAAACCATGGTTAATACTCCTTAGAAAAATGGTGTTGCAGAACACATGAACATGACTCTTCTAAAAAGAGAAAGGATCATGCTAAGAAATTCTAATTTGTAGCAAGATTTGTGGTTAGAAGAAATTAGTACTACTTGCTGTCTCTTGAATCGATCACCATCTATTGTAATAGAATACAAAATTCCTAAAGAGCTATAGACATGAAATCCATGTGATTATTCAAATTCAAATATTTTCAGTTGTGATGCATATTATGCTTTTATTCCTTAGAATTAATGTTCTAAGTTAGACCCTAAATTGAAGAAATACCTCTTTGTTGGTTATGATGGTGTTTGTAAAATATATAGGTTGTAGGATCCTTCTACCCACAAAATCGTCATCATTAGAGATGTGATATTTGAAGAATCGTATCTTATTAAATAAAGTCATGTAAGAAATGTATACGAATAGGTATAAGAATTGACACCAAATCAAGAATTTTGGTTTCAAACTAAATCATCTACAAACACATGGGATCAAGAAAAAAATTTGGAGATAAAGAAGTTGTATATGTTGAATACATTGATGAAAGTGTTAAAATTCCAAAACCTATACCAAGAAGACATACATGGGAGATTAATGCCCCAAAAATTTATATTGAATTTGTTTCATCTATTTCTTTGGTTATTAATGTTCGGGAACCTTCTAGTTATCAAAAATCTACAAAGGATATCAATAGTGATGAGTGGAAAGCAATGATGAAAGAGGAAATTGTTTCATTGAAGAGAAACAATACATGGGACCTAGTAGAACATCTGAAATATAGGAAGTGTAACCACCCCACCTCACATTTACCCACTTTAAAATACTTGCTAGGGTAAACATGAGCTGAGAGTTACTATGACATGACCCAACCTCCAAGTTCTAGTTAAGGAAGTGGGACCTACAAACTAAAATTTTTCTGACCTTCCTCACGAGCTACAAACCACTTGGGAGCTAAAAAACCACCTGAGGCAACCAATCCCTTAGCTGAAACTCTTTTTCTCTGAACTAAGCCTATAAACACACCCTTGAAACTGCATGCATGTGGTTGTGAGCCTCCAATCACAAACACAAGCCTTTCTCCATGTGGTTATGACCCCAAAACTATAGTTATGTGCTTGTGATTCTTAGATCTGAGCCAATTTTTTAGGCTAGTCCAAACCCTTGCCTAGAACTACTTGCACATTTCTAGAAGCATAACTGAGGTGCTAACAATTATAATCATTCAAAACTTGAACAAGAACTTGATCTAACCATTTCTAACCATGACAATGATTTCGTCAAACATATGGAAAACTTAGGAGCTACAAGTTATGATTGCATATATGATCATGAGAGTTTGACGTTCATCTGAGAATCATCAAAAATGTCTAATTCCCTCTCATAATAACAACAATAAAACTTGTTATCCATGCGATCATAAACCATTCAGATACTTATCAATTCATGAACAAAATACATAGCTAGAACATAACATAAAACCATGTTTATAACCAGCATATAACCAGAATATAAACCATGAAAAAACTGCCATAAGATCATTGAATAACCAACATATATTCTCATAAATCACAATACGGAAATAAATTGTATTAACATATTCATAAGACAACCTAGTCAGGGACTTCTGCATACCACCCAACCATAGATTGGGCTTAACCAAATTTTTCTTTCAGCCAATCACCCCAATGCCATATTCCAAGCATGAATGTGGGATCTTATGGGATAAATCAAGATATAAACAACTAGGGTCCCCGGAGTTGAAACTACCTCCACCCTCAAGTTGTTGTGATCTCACCTAAAATGGTCTCGAGATCACGAAACCAAACCAAGCTTGGATGCCTTATAATTCCTTCACTATCTCTTGAGGAATTTCTTGCTTCCACCCACTTTTCAAGGGATTCTAAGATAAAACCATCTCCAACCCCAACCCTTGGGAATTTTCCTAAGGCCACATCCCCTAGATCCAAAACCTTCAGACAATCCAAATATTAGCCAATAATTAATCCCATCACACCATGGCTATCTAGAAAATGGAAAGGAAAGGTTGAAACCACCATCAAACCAAGAAAAATCCATGCCAATGAAAAAAAATGAACCAAATACACAAATGGATGTACCATGCATTCACAAATCAGCTAGAAAAATCACACATGCAACCTATTACCTACAAAATCCTCTTGTTGAAGCTATTAATCCAACCTTCCTTTGCTTTTCCTTTTCTTGTCCTTTTCTTTATTTTTCTTTCTCCCTTGATTTTTCCCAATCCAAGTGATTTCCAAAGTGCTCCAAGAATGCTCTAAGTGTGTAAGAGTGTATGTGTTTGAGAGAGAGTGAACAATAGCTCAAAAGCAAAACTGTCAAAAGGCTAGTAGTTGCTTCTTCAAAGCCTTTTTATCATTGATGCCTCTATTTTCTTCATTTTCCTTCATTTTTACTCTAATTTCCTTCTCATGCAAATTTGTGTCTCTTCACCTTCCTTTTCTTCTATTTTCCTTTATTTTATTAATTAAATGTCAATTAATGCCTCTTTACCTTTTCCAATGCCTTTGGCAATTTCCTTAGCCATAATAAACTACAAGTGAACCCACTATAGTTCTTTCCCAACATTCAACATGGAAAATGTGTCCCATGACCTTGGTCTTATTATTTTTTCCTTTATTATCCTTTCTTACATGAAACTTTAACTCGTGGTTGTTACAAATCCCACCCCCCCCCTTGGGGGAACACCGTCCTTGGTGTTATATGATAATTATGACCAACAAAACCACTTAAAACCAAAACAAACTACCCATGGAGCTTTATAACATAGTTCAATTTAGTATTTACATTGACATCCCACTGAAAATAAAATAAACATACCACTTATTGGATCTTTATAACACAACTCATTGTGATATTTACAATGACAAACATATATGTATACCAAAATTCATTTGTATCAACCGGTAAATAATGAAGGGTACAATGCCTAAATCTAATCAGCCGTCTCCCATGTAGCTTCATTGGGCCCAAAGTGCTTCCTCTTGGATTTAACTTACTTTATTGCTCGGTTCGAGAGCATGATCTATTTTTGTTGCAGAATGCATTGTGGCCCTGGCTAGAACTCTCCCTCTGGTTCCTCCTGCAATACATACCAAACCGTCACACGATTAACATCTTGCAAATATCTCTTAAGAAATGAGACATGGAAAAAAATCATGGTCTTTCATTGTCGGCGGTAGTGCAAACCTATAGGTCACTAGTCAAATCCTCTCAAGGATCACAAAAGGACCACAATATTGAGGTGTCAGCTTGGAACATGATCCAATCCTTAAGAAGATCCTCTTTGGATTGATGTGAAATTACACATGCTTCCCAACCTGAAACTCCTTTAATTCCCTATGTTGATATGCATAACTCTTATGTATGTCCTATTTTGCCTTGAGATTCCCCTTAATAACCTGCATTTCCCGTTCCATCTCTGGCAACATATCTGGTCCAATCAACACCCTGTTCATTGGATCACTCCAGTGGATAGGAGTGTTACAATTTCTCTCATACATATCCTCAAATGGAATCATCCCTAGGTACTTCTCATATCCATTGTTGTATGAAAACTCCACTAGTTGAAGATACTCCTACCACCTCCTCTGCTTATGCATAAAATACATCCTCAATGTATCCTCCAAAATTTGGTTGAAATTATCTGCCTTCCCATATGTCTGTGGATGATATTCTATATTGAAAGCCAACTCTATACCCAAGCCTATAAATAACTCCTTCCAAAACCGAGAAGTGAACTTGGCATCTTTGTCTGATATGATATTCTTAGAAACATTGTGCAGACTCACTATCTCCTTGATGTAGAGCTGAGCTACCTCACTAGGTGAATTTGTAGAATTCACTGTAATGAATGTTGAATTTCCACAACCTTAAGTCTAAGTTAGATACTTAAAATCACTGACGCTACCAAACCAATAATCTCAACCATAAACTACTTTGAACAATGGAAATATAAAGCATTAAATCACATATGGACAATAGAAATAGGTTTAAACAAAATTGTACAATAATGTCCAATCACCAATATTCGTTATATTAATCCAAATATCATAAATACAATATTTTATGGTTACAAGATACAATGACAAACCTGGTTGCAACACTTGTATGTCATATCTTGTCTTGTCAGTCTGTCGCACCCATACTTCTCACTAGTAGTGCCTTAGTCCGTCAAGGACAATACACATCGAGACTCTAGGAGGGATGCCTCATATCACTATTGAAAGTCATGTTCGCTACAATGAAGACGAGTTCATTAAATTCTCTCTGGGTTGCGCAATTCCTAAGCTCCAACCTACCATGCTAGCAACAACTTTAGTCCATTAAAGTGTTGCAATTTGTCACCGTCCTTCACCCAAACTTCAGTTTCTCTTCATCCTTCAAGATAGCTCGTCTAGGGCTACTTGGGGTAGTCAACATGCTGCCCTCCAACCAGATCTATCTAACCCAATGCTTCATGACTGAATCTCCTCCTAGGAATACACTTTCCCTCTCCCAAAATGTCTACCAATTGGCTCCAACAATTTTCTTCTAAAACTGATCCAAACTAGTCAAATATATTGACCCAATAAACCTTCAAGTACTGTTTTCCTCCACTATTTACTTGTTGCTCCTATAATTCTGGTTAGGGCATAATGTGCAACACTTAACCTCCATGCAACTCAGCAACTAGAATCCTATTTTACAACAGTCCACCTTACAGATATTCCTCCTACCTTACAAGGTTGCTATCCATATTGAACATAGCTCATAGAGGCTCCACTTGTTGGCTGTGGGTTGTGCCCTAGCCCAGCTATGGATACAGTATGCAATTATGTATTCAAAATAATAACAATACCCTTCTCTTAAATGCGAACTTCTTACCTTGCAAACACACCAAGAACAACCCCTAACACAGGCCCAAACAACCCTCCAAAAGTTATGCTATCAACTAGAGCACTGCAGCTCAATCATAGAAATTGCACATATTTCCTAGGCTTCTCCACGTTGTCTTGTGCTCCCTTGCTGTGGCTTCTTCTCCACGAAATTTTGGAGATATCCCTTGAGTTTATTTCTTACACTTGTATGCTTAAATGACCTCAATACGCCTTGTATTTATACACATACAATGGCTCAACGTCTCACTTGAAGTGACACATATCAAGTCGGCCTACTTGATAACTAAATTAATCTTTTAACTTAAAAAATTGATATCTCTCTAATGAAATCTTGGATTTGAAGGAATTTCGATGCGTTGGAATCATATTTTCAAGCACTATAATCCTCATCCATAAAATTCTGTGAATCCATCATGGTTTTTCCCCAAACCACGATGGGTGCCAAAACCCCATACTTGGGTTCCAAGACCACAGGATGCCCTTATGGTGCTTTTCCCTCCAAACCCTGAACCCTCGGGCTTGGAGTACCTCCCAAGCTACACAATTCAACACTACCGTTTAGCAAGGGAGGTTCCTCCATGACTCAGAAGTACATCATCATCATCATTTTTCTCAACACTTACCCAGCTCCTATTGCTCACAATTAAAACAATCCCTGAAGCATGAATTATGCCTCTCTCGGAAGTGTCGTTGTCGCTAGAAGCCTTCTACTTCTTTTTCTTCTCTTGCAACACTTTCCAGTCCTTCCATGATTCCTTCTTTCCAGATGTGGAATCACCCTTGCTCCCCATTGACCATGAACTCTTCTTGGGTTATAGTGTCTCCCTCTGAGTCTACAAACTCCCTCTCGAGCTTGACTCCCTGTAAGCCTCTGGAAACTAGACCTTCTCAAAAAATTGTACCTTCTTCTCGGAAACCTGCACTTTCTCCTTTGAAGCCTGCAACTGCACCTACACTTGCTACTGCTTCTCTTGAGCCTTCACTTGTTCTTGCATATTTCCATGATCCTCAGGCTTGGAAGTCAACTTATAAAGACCATGTTCTCTAAGTCCGAGTACAATCCCATTAGACTTAGAGCCTCTGAGCCTAAGTATTGCCTTTCCATCTTGGAACAAGACCTCAAACCCCTTCTTCTCCATCATTAAGATGAAGAGCACATTATAGCTGAGTCCTAGTAAAAACAACACATCCTAGACCCGCATCATACATCCTGTCTCCATCCTGAATGGCACAACACCCTATCCTTAGATCTCCAACTGACTCTTGTCACCCAACACCATGTGCAACTTTGGATCACATCCAGCTAGAGTCTCAAAAACATCTTGTGACATGTTGAAGCCTCGAAAATCACTATGACAACATTGGGGAAAACCACACAATCTAGAACTTAAAGCAACTCCTTTTTCTGTTTGGAATGGTGGTTCTGACTAGTTTAATTAGGTCCAGTTACCTTTTCTCAATATCCAAAATGGCTTAAATTATAACTTTCATCCACCAATGGAGAAGAGACATTAGATCAGCCCTCTTGTTGATCAGGTAAGAAAGTGATCCTTAAGCTGATATGGGACTCAACCAAGCCTCAACTAAATCTTTCATCTTTATGAAGAGGACTTATAGGAATGTAGAATTAAATCTATATGCAAAATTAATCTAAAATGCAAGAAAAATGAACTAAATCCTAATCCTATCTCACTTAGGTAGATATAGATCTAACCCAACCGAGAGAAAGATATTTAAATGATTGAGATTTAAATATGTTTGGGTTATAATGAATATCAAACTAATGAAGTATTTCAATTAACTGACATTATGAATACCAAAACACATTTTATTCTTAGACCTCTTAGCTGAAATAATCAACCAACAACATTTAGGAAGTAGTTCACAAAATGATATTGATTTTTAAATCAATAATTCGAATAATTAAACAATAATATGAGGAAATAGTTCACAACATGTCATTATTTGTTAAATCAATATTAAAAGATAGATTTCTTAGTAAATAGTTACTCAGAAATCAGAATTCAAACCATAAGAGCAGAGATAAATAATTACACATGAATTAGACAAATTACTTATACCGACAAAAGTGCACAAATATGAATAAAATGACACATTCTCGTCATCATAAAATGAAACTAGTATTTAAAACAATAGTATTAGAAATACCAATTTATTGAATCCATTTCTCTGGCTCTGGTCTCCAACAATTCTCTACAACCTTTGAACTTTTGTTGTTACAATAAGAGTTGCAGTAGTGCAAGCTCTGTTTTCCATACATAATTTAGAATGCAAAAGAAAAATCCTCAGATATTATATTTTCTTTCATTTTACCTACAACTCTAAATCCCTATTAAAAAAGTTATTTTATAATTCAGGAATTACAAAGGAGAGAATCCCCTAATACATTCTAAAATATGTTATTTATAGTATTTAGAAAAAAAATTCTCAATAAGAAAGTTTGTTGAGGAATAAATGTACTCCATCAATCTTCATTGGATCAAAATTCTATTCTTCTATTGCTAGAGCATTCTCATTGGTTGAGATCTTGTTCTCTTCACCTCTTCAACTGTTTTTCTGCAAAAACAAATCAAAAATGGAAAAATTAAAATTAAAATGCCAAATCTGGAATTAAAACAAATCCAGTCAAAACTTACTTACATAATTTAAAAAAAAATAAATAATAATAATAATATGAGCTTTCTATTGATTTTTGTGATGATATAATTTGTCAAAGATATTATTGATGAATGGATCTGGACTCAAAAGAAGTTGTGGGCAATAAATAATGCATAAAATTAAACTTCGAAATTAGTTTCATTAAAAATTCGTAGCTTGATCTTCTGCTGAATTTTATACCCCATAAATGATCAAATATGGTAATGAAACGACTTCAGAAATTTTGTCCATGATTTTATATTTCTAATTAGTCGTCTTTAGCCTCATTTGGCCAAGTAAAACAACATTTATGAGCTTCCAAAGTTTGTATATTAAAATTTTCCAGAATTCTAGAAATTCTTTTGCTTGGACTAAAAGTTAGAAATTTTTAATTAAAATCTAATTCTAAGTTAGTCTATAGTTATTAATTAATTACATCTACATTATTAAATTTTATAAATTAATTATTAACAAAACTTAATTAAAAAAATATATGATTTAAAAATCAATTAAAATTAATTATTATATATTATATATTAATTATATATATATTATATATATATATATATATATATACAACCAATGGAATCAACCATAAATGAAAGCCAAACTCAAATTAATATCGTTAAAAAACAAACTCACATTCATATACTATGTTAACGTATATGCCATGGAGGGATAAGGTAAGCATGGAGGGAGGCAAGAGTTACTGGAGTTGAGGGTGAGCGAGGTGGAGGAATAAGGAGTGAGGTGAGTGGAGGGTGAGGTGAGGATGAGGTCATGGTGTCGGGAGGTATAATGATTGAGCGAAAAAATTTATATTAAAAACTTTTAACTTCTCACATATTTTAAAATTGCAATCACAATTTTTTGTTAAATGAGAAGCTTATGACATTTGTTTTTTGCGATATGTGATATATCACAATCGCAATATCACATCGCAAATGCCATTTTGGCGATTTTAAATTTCAAGATTTTGGAAGGGAGGATTTGATGAGAAGCGGCGCCCATGTGAATTAATGATCCTACAAAGTGGACTTCAGCGATTTTGCAATTTTGGGGTTTTGGGTTTAGCAATTTGTTTTAAAATAACAAATTGGAGTAAATTACCGAAATACCGAAATGTGTTTTCATCCATTGTACAATTTAGTTGGGTCATTTTGTAGAATCGTTAGTGAAAAATGAATGAATTAGTAAATATTAACTAATAGTTAATATTCACAATAAATGACTATTTTAATTGAAAAAAGAAAATATCATACATTTATTAACATTTTTTAGTCTAGGTGAAAAAATGATCAAACTTCAAAGGAGTGCTATTTACAAATCGGTTCACCAAATGAGTTGAAACATGTATCGATGGAAAGCTTGTGAAAAGTTGGATTCAATGAAACAATCAAAATTGATGGAAAGCTTGTGAAAAGTCGGATTCAATGAAACAATCAAAATTAAAATCTGACGAAAAAATGATAAAATTGTAAGAAAATTAATTTAAATGAAAATCATAAAAGATGCTTAGCTAAAAATAGATGGAAAGGGTCCCCATTATTTAAAATACTGGGGGGTGTTTGGTTTTCCTTACAACAATGGCGACACACTGGGAAGAACTAGTTATCTCTGGTTAAAGATAATGAACTTTAATTTACCCAAAGGTTAAAAATAATGGAAATAAAAAATCATCTAAAAGAAAAACATTTCCATAAGTCCCACATAAATAGATTAAAAAATATGAGTTTGTAAAGATAAGTACTTAAAACATAGTCAAGTAAAATTCACGAATCGAAATTTAGGAAGATTTGTCTTAAAACTACCTCATATAATAATAGAAAAGGTAGAGATTGGAGTTTGTAATAAAACATATATCCATTTTATACTTGTCTTTGACATCGCTTCACTACCAATGAACCTAAACAATAACTCGACGAAGTTGTCTTTTATGCCATATAAGCCTAGTCCCGCTTCCAACGAGCGTCCATAGCCCCAACGGGTTTACTTGTATTCCCTATGCTTCCCCTTTAATCACTCTTTTGATAAGTGCATTTTGAAAGATTTTAGTTTATGATGTATTTGAGTGAAAGAGGTGGGATGGTAACATATATTTATGTTTAATGGACATAATACTTTCATAATGTTTACTCCAAATTCTTTTCGTAGAACTATTAATCAAAGGTTTTTATGTGGAGGGGTGAGAATGATTCATTGTATTGAACTCGAATCAGTTCTTTCCTTGAAAAAAAACTACATCACTTAGTAAGGATGTGTGTTCGTCCATGAAAAATATTTAAAGAAAGAGGGCTTGATGGTTCCATAAAGATATGCCTTTAATGATAAATGAAATTCACTAAAATAGATGGAGTTAAGATATTTCCCATGTATGCTAATCATTGTTGGGTGAGGAAAAAACCTTTCACATAAATCATGGAAGAGTCACCAAAATCAAAATGAAAAGAATTCTTAAACTAAAGTAAGAAAATAAATTAGAAAACAAAAATAAAATTGAAAAAAGCAAAAACTGAAAGAAAAATCTAAATTTAAAAGATAAACCCCAACAAGACTACTTATACAAATATATTAACAAAAAGAAAATAAGCATATATACGTTTTGTCTAATGTTGGGATTTAAATTTTTTTATCTTGTAGAGTTATAAGAAATGAGGCTCTTAAAATGGAGAGGGTGAAATATAAGTGATGATGAATAATATGCTAAATGAAAAGTCTCTGTCTACTGCAAACTTTCTTGTTTCGAAGCAAAAACTGCAAAAAGAATCTTAACCATTTTCTAATCAAAGTAATGTTTAAGAAAATAGACTAGAGGTTCAAAAACTCCCCAGTTTGGCTGATATGATGAGGATCATTATAGCTTCTTTCAAGAACCTAAAAGAAAACTAAACAAAAGAGAATGAACATCAAAACTGATCTGTTAGAGGTCCAAAAGGTTGATGAATACTTATAAAAACATAGATCAGGTTCTGCAAAAATAAAAATAAAAATGAAACTAAAAACAAAAGTAAAGTAATGAAAATGGGCACATGAAACTTACCATTAGAGAATTGCATTTAATCTTACCTGAAAGATATCATTTTATCTAACCAAAGATAACTTCTTTCTTTAATTAGAATTAAAAGCATGAAGAAAATTTATTGACCCAAAATCATCATTTATGTTTAGGGAATCAAAAATAAACCAAATCTATCATAAATAAGAATGAAGATATGCTTTTTAATGAATCACAATGATAAATGTTCTTATAATATTATAAGTTTTATATCAAGACCAAATCCAAGACAATGTAAAACAAAAGTATATATGGAGAGGTCTTGAATTTTTCATATTAAATATAAAGTGATATATTAAAACCCAAATATAAGAGAAATGGAAAATGGTTTAGCCATGTTCCAAATTCCTTATGAATTTCTAAATTACCACAATGGTCGCCCAAAAGTGTTCTGAATTCTTTTATATAAGACAATGCCTCATCAGATGTTAAGCATCGCAAGCTTTTCTGCCATGCATAATTTTCAAACTACAAGATTCATCTTTATCGATGTGCGATTGAATATAAAAGTTAAGAGATAAAGGCAGAGAGGGATATACTGGAGTTCATCACATCAGAGGATGTCAAGACAAGGCGTGATTTGAGTTTTGCGATGTGATAGAAACAACAGGATCACGATATGATCATATGCAATGGGAAATTGTGATGGAGCGATTGGGATATTGGTGAATAGCCATATTGCAATTCAGAGTTGTTATGAGAAGGAAACACCGATACAATTTTTGCGATATCGGGAATGCAATAGATGCCACGGCTCATTAGTGGGACCGACTTTGGGTTTTATAAGATATCAGTGATCGATAGAGTTTAATACAAGATGTAACCTCCTTGATACGCCGATGTGCGATGAAGTATAAACCTGATAGTTTTATGATACGTATCTAACTTCATATCAAATCTGAGACATCAAAACTTTTAAACATATGCCCCTACCAAAATTGTGATTTATGAACGGACGTGATATCTTTCAGAATTGGATTTAAATGTCATATCGAGTTCGGGGTTGTGTGAACATCACAATATTCACGAAGTCATTTTATCAAAGAATGAGTGAAAATGAATATATGAGGTCTTGCATCGGTGGTTTATTATTGGGAAATGTTAAGATCTGCTTCCGATCAAATGTTTGTGATACAGAGGTTTTGCGATTTTAATGATGTGATATCAGGTAGAAGGTTTACCAAAGATGGAGCAGATGGGAATATCGGGGGATCAAAGATATTTGGAGTTTGCTCATTTTAGAACCTCTGATATTTGAATTGCGATATGAGACGTGTCATATGTGAGGCCAATAACTTAAAAAGAATTTAGTTAAAAAGAAAGTGACCAACTTAACTTTTCCTTTTAACAAAGCTCTTTTTAATAATTTAATTAACTATCAGGAGTATTCAATTGGAGGAAAATGTTATCAAAACTTTCTTATGAGGAGAGTTGTGATTTGTAATGAGCCGATATGAACCTTCTAGTGATATATTAAAATTTTGTTAGAGTTTCAATTAGTATAAGCAAAATTAGAAGAGTGCTCAAATTCATATGAAACAATAAGTACTTCCCTAAACATGAAATAGATTTAAAAAGTCTAGCTTCTTGCTTATCTTCATTCTCCATAATCAGGTCGATGAAGATATGTAAAAGAAACAAAACAAAAATAAGAAATAACCTTTGAAAAGTAAAACTAACAATAGATTATGATTAACCTGTAAACACATACCTAGAAGAAAATTGACAGTAAATTTTACCTCATGAATCTTCAATTTCTCCCATGTTTAGTATCATCTACTTATTTGATCTAAAAATGCTAAGTAATGAGTTTTCATATTGCATCCACCTCAAATTTACATCAGAAGAGAAGAGTGGTAAAAATGAGCTCTTCAAAATTACCTGTAAATAAAAAATTATCAAGCTATGGAAAATACTTGAAATTTCTTCATATGTATGATTTAAGAGCTTAAAATATTTTGAGTTGCTTTCCGAAAATGAAAGGTGATGCCGAGAAGAAGTCAGATTCATTACTTGATTTATTGAAAATCTGAAATAACGAGGTAAGTGTAAACAGAAAAGAAAGCTAATGTAAATTAATCTATCTCTATTTCTAACTTAATGAAGGAAACATGACTAGGTATAGTCTTCCAATGTAACCATCCAAGCATTTTAATTCCTACATGTATGTACACGTCAAACATTAGTAACAAAAATACAAATAAAATTAAACTAAGAAAACTAAATCTAAATAAGGAATGTACAATTATTTCTAATATATTATTTACAATTTAATTCTCTTGAAATGTCATTTCGAGTTGAATTTGAATTGGATCATAGAAATATGGATGAATTTCTATTGATCATTGGAAGAGGTTCAAAATAGGGGATAATAGGCCAAATTGTCGAAATGAGCTTTTAGATACAATGGTCCGCATAAATTTGTTAGTGTTATGTGCTTGTGTTAAATTATTAATAATCTTCCGTGTTGGAAAATTCTCCAAACATTTCTCAAATGGGTCAATGAAAAATGGATGAAAATATGTTAGATACAATGGAAGATTATTAACTGAATTAGATTGTTGGTCATATTTTGAAAATACACTCTCTTGTTGACATGGCCTTTGAGAAGATAGATGTAATCGATAAGAAATGAACATTAATTGAAATTGGAAGATTAATAGTTCTTGATGTTCATGATTATGATGTGAAACTTCATTTTCCCATTCAGGAAACACATCAATTGAGTGTTTAATACTAAGTATCTAAAAAATGAAAATTAAAAATAGAAAACAAATCTAAATTTAAGCAAAATGAGTGAAGGACAAATAACAAAATCAAATCATAGTTTACACTAGTGTTACAATTATTGTTACAACACAATTGGGAACGATTTAAAACAATTTCCTCTTCACAAGAATTGGTCTAATTAAAAATGGAATTTGAATGATTGTTGATACCAACTTGTGAATTAGAAAGAGATTTATGACTATGAATAGGAATGAGAGCTTGATCGTTAGATAAATCATGAATTCGAATGGTTTCTCGAATGTTGAAATCATGAGTATGATTAATTGTTTGAAACTTAGAATTATTTGAAACAATTTCTAAATTAGAGTGTTATTCATTTTCACATGTGATCCTAACTTGATTATGAGGATTCTCACAAGAAGAAGATAAATAATCCTCAATATCAGAGTAATTATCATAACTGACTTCAGGACATCCATTAGAATTCCCTTCGATCTCTTCTAATGTATCAAAACAAGAAGGAATATAAAGTACATGTTCATTAATATCAGAAGAATGATCAATAAGCAATTCTCTATCTTGATAAAAACTAATTGGCAATTCATTAAGATCAACCTCTCTATTTTCTAAAATATCATTAATATTAAGAGGGGATAAATCGTCATCAGCAAAAATATCAGGATAAAAGGAAAAATGAGAATCAAAAGAAATGGATTTTGTTGAGATTTGCAACAAGAAATGCTAAAAATAGCACTGCTATAAATAGCAGTTGAGCCATTGGAGGTCTTAGCAACAATGGTTGAAAAGTGAAATTGTTAAAAACAACTTTTCTAAAAATAGCATTTCGGGATCTCTTCTTATTTTAGTCAGTCCCTGGACTAAACATAGGAAGTAAAATTCGAATTTGATATCAACAGCAATTTGGAAATTAATTAATTAATTCATCTTGAGTTAATTAGTTAAGGAAAATCAAACTTAAAGTCTATGTGAGGACATGCAACAGTTTCTCCTTTGGTTGAGGAATTTAACCTTCAGATAAAGAGATAAGGATGAGTTGTAGTATTGAGTTGTAATTAGTTGACTTAGTTTAACTTAGTCAAGTCTAGTTAGATTAATTTAACAGTCTGTTAAATTAATGATAGTTCAATTAGTTAATGCTTGCATGCATGTAACTACTATAATTCAAATAACTGAAGATTCACTCATGGATAACTCATGCATGTCAGTTCAATCAGAGACCTAGTTGAGATCAGATGGCGGGACAGTGTACTATCAGTTTCTAGGATATTCCTTGGTGAATATTCCTTGCATGCAGAAGGAATTTTATTCCTTATGGATTGCGCAGTTGGACCTGAGATTACAGTGAGTGTGATGAGGCCAATTCACACATGTGATATCATTGGACCCCAATCAAAACTGCGCAAGGAAATAGGGGGCTTGGAGAGCTTAAGGAAAATATATTTTATGTCTATTGAGTCTGTGAGCAATATTGTTTGAGTGCAAAGAGATTAGGATAGCTTGAGAGCTAATTCTTTTTGTAACTTGAACAAGATTTCCACTTGTATGATAATACAGACTTGAGGTTTTAGGCTGGTGCTTTCCCAAGTGATGTATCTTCTGTGTTATGGTTGATTACTTCTCATTCCCATTTATATCTATTCATGCTTGATGACGCTCATATCTATTTAAGCTTCCGCAAAGTTTATGGTAGAACTAGATCAAGTATTATGCTTTAGGGCATTGCATATATCAACTTGATCTACAAGTGAAAATTCTACATGGTATTGGAGAAAAAGTGATCAAGTTAGAACAGTATACAAGCAGGAGAAGTACGAAGTTCGGTTTCTAAATATTGAATTGAGTTCTTATCACATCTATTTCACTGATGGCATTCAATGGATTAAGACTCGAATATGCCCTTGATGGTAGTTCAAATTACATAGCCTGGAAGGATCACATGGAGGCAGTATTGGAAGATAATGGTCTCAAGGACTTCATTGATCAAGAAGTCCAAAAGTTGACCGATGCTACTCAACTGGTAGAATGGAAAAAGTGTGTGGCTAGAGCAAGGAGAATCCTTCTGAAGGGAGTTCAAGATCACATTGTCTCGAGCCTCCATGGGAAGGAGACTCCCCTTTTGATGTGGAAAACATTGAAAGATTTTTATCATAATAGAAGCGATCAGAGGAAACTAGCGATGAAGGACAAACTTCGCAAGATCAAGTGTGAAAAGGGCGACACAATCTCTACATTCCTGAACAAGCTCACCACCTGCAGGGATGAGCTTGCAACTGTAGGGGTCGTGACTGCTGATGATGACATGGTGAATCTAGCACTCCTCGTTCTTCCTAAGAGCTGGTATAGCTAC
Source organism: Pinus taeda (assembly GCA_000404065.3). Lineage (NCBI taxonomy): Eukaryota > Viridiplantae > Streptophyta > Pinopsida > Pinales > Pinaceae > Pinus > Pinus taeda. Next base: position 145 of record APFE031596328.1, on the reverse strand, counting down.
CAGGACTCGGTTAATAGAAGAGAGAAACTGCCAGATTAGGAACGACTTTGGTCGGACCTAATGCAAGAGGAGATAAGGCGGAGCACCAGGGATGGATCTTCATCAAAACAAGATGATGAAGAAAATATAGCTTAAGCGAGTAAAG